>CANUEX010155036.1:0-11821 GCA_948099535.1 Jatropha multifida | reverse complement strand
TTTTCCCCTTTTGATTACCTAAAGAGGCCGAACCACCCTAAGGTGGTAAGGCATGTGTTTTGTCTTCTAAATATTGATTTCTAAGTATTTTAAGTTATATATGTATGTGTATTAAAGAGATATGATTTTGTTTTGGAACATAAGAAAGATTTGATAAGTATGTACAAGTTATAAGTTAAGTGATTTTGAAATAATAAGTATTAAGTTATGAAATGTTTTGCTAAGGAAATAGGAATAAGAAATAGTATTATTTATAAAGAAATGGATTTGTTTTGGGCTGTTATGTACTTGGTTGAAATGTGGTATGATATGATTCATTTATGTAAGATGAGCATGCTCAGCTTTAATGCTATTATGATATAATATGAGCTATGATCATATGCTTCGTGACAAACCGACCAATGAGATCATCTGGTCAGACTCCGTCCTTCGAGTCTTTCCCACGGCGCTTGGGAGGGGGCTCACACTTTCTAGGATTTTAGATAGTCTATTCCTGCTAGGAGAAAATTTATGTAATAAGTTTTTTTGTGGGGGGGCAATCTTGATATGTCAAGATTGGTTAGTTAGCAATGGTTTTAATAATTGATTCTTTGTGAATGACTTTATCATATTTCTTTGGAAATATGAATTTATAATTATTTTATTTGTGGTTTGCAACAGAATTGGTTAGGATAATTGCTATTTACTAATTAATTATTATTTTTGCTACATTTGCAATACTGATATTATCTCATGTTATATATTGATAATAATTGGAAACATAGTAACCTTTTGACTCTAAGTATGATGTAAGTTATTGTTAGTATGTGCAATTGAGTGTAAGAATAATATTCTTTCATGTATGTATCAAACATTAATAAGAGCATGCATATATTGTCAATACATATAGATTTTGTATCTATTTAAATGGTATCTACTACAAAGAGTATAGTTGTTGAACTCAACGAAGACACCAAATTGAATGGTAATAACTGTGAGATATGGTTTGTCATAATTCAATATGTACTAGAAGAGCAAGAGGCTCTTGAACCTTTGAATGAAATTATGGAATAACCTAAAGAAGGCAAAATGGCTCAGCATAGGTGGAACCATGATGCTTATGTAGATTGGAAAAGAAAGAATTCCTTAGCACGGATCACAATGCTAAGTGTAATGAATGATGACATTATGGAGGAATTCAAAAGTTTCCAACTTGTTAGGGATCTATGGGAAGCTTTAAGGAACAAGTTTGGCGGTGTGTCCCTTATAAAACTTCGGTCACTCATTATCAAGTTTGACACTTACAAAAAGCATCCTGAATATACAATGAAGCAACATTTAAGAGAAATGTCCAACATGATAAGTGAGTTACATGATACTGGTCATGTACTGACTGGGGAACAAAAAGTGGAAGTTGTTATCCATTCCTTACTTGAAAGTTTGGAGCATATGAGGATGCACCTAACATATAATAAGACGATAAACACCTTTAATGATGTTTCATGACATTTAGAACTTGAAGATAATCGTATGCAATCAAGTGCAGTGGCACATGTGGTTGGATCTAGTCCACATGGGACTACATGTCAGAAGCGTAATAAATTAAATCTAGAAGGCAAGGGAAAGCAAGTTAAAGGGTGAAGAGGACTACAAAAAATATAAATGAAAAGAATAAGTGTCCAAAGAAGAAAAGCATTGCGAGGGTCAAATGTTTCAATTGTGGCAATAACGACAACTATGCTAAGGACTGCATTGCGCCTAAGAAGGTACAGTCTATTTACTCATGTGTAAGTGAAATTTCTTTTCGTAGTTCTGTTTTTCTAACAGAGTGCAATCCTTTGTGGATTATAGATTTGAGAGCAACAAATGATGTGACAAGAGATTGTAACATCCTCCATCCGATCCTATAGGACTAGATAGTAGGTGTCACATTCTGTACCAAAAGTATGTACTAGCTTATTTCATTAATTATATATATAGCAGAATTTGAATGATAAAATATTTAAATCATTTAAAAATATCAACAGAAGATTTTTTGTTATTATTTATTTAGAGAAAAGTTTTAATAAATACTTATTACATCTAAATACAATTAGTCTTAAATTGTTTTCTTTAACATGAGTAAATAATTAAAAAGGTTTGGTTCAAAAGAAAAAGTTTTGAAATTAAAACATTAAATGTATTCACGGATGATTTTAATAATCAAAGATTTGGTAATAATTTATTAACTATACATTCATTAAATCTTAGAACTCTTATCAAACACAAGTAAATCATTTTAATTTACCAATAAACTATACAATAAAACCCTATAAAATAAAGATTTATCAAAATGTATAAAATTTATATTGGCATCAAGATTTCTGAATATAAAATGTTGGTTCATCTGTGGAACTTCCAATAATAAAGTAAAACTAAATCTTCAAGACTTTATGTTTGCTTGAAAATACTTAAATATAAAACACTAGTTTCTTTATAAAACTTGCAATAATAAAATTATAATCCACACTAATAATTTATCAATTAACTAAGCAATTAATACCATATTTAATTGAAATAACTAATATCATTTCAAATTAAAATACACTCTCTCAAACTGAAATTTTTTACTATACATGACAAGTTCATGGTATATTCATACTCGACTCAATTGAAACATTCTCCTCATCTAATGCTGATAATGGATCATCTCAATCCATACTATCCCCAATCTACACATGATAAACTTAACGCACTGAGTATAAAATTTAGTAGTGCTTACTATATATATTAATTCATAGTGTGCGTATAATATCATAATTATCATCATAGCATATTATATATTTATTACCTTCGATATTTATTTATTTTATCTATAAACACGCTATTCATATTAAATCCAAATACCACATCAACATGCTATATAAATTCACTTATTACCTTAATCACATTTTCTTAAAATTAAGAATAAGTAATAAATTAGAATCATGTAACATAACCTTATTACTTAATTTCCTTAAAAATGTATTTTTCTTAAGGGTACAAATACACTTAAAAGAAAATGAAGCAAATAAGATTTCATAACTTATATATAATGTCTCTAATTCACCAACATAATTATAAAGGTTTCAAGAGCCTAGCTTATACATATGAAGCGCATCTGCTCAAATATAAAGCACCCACGTGCCTGATATATGATCATAGCTCATATCATATCATTATGGCATTGAAGCCGAGCATCATCTTCTTACATAATAATCAAATCATACAAAAAATTCACACTAAATATATCAAAGCCCAAAAACATATCTTTCTTACTTCATAATGTTTGTCATAAAAACTTATTTTCCTTAAAACTTCATATAATCATAATATATGCTTGATGTAGAACTCAAGTAATTCATAGAAATTTCATACTTTAGCATTATGATTTAACATAGAAAATCCCCATCATAAAGGTTATTTTTGTATTTGATACACAAACTCATAAATGCATTCCTCGTGTCATTTCTTAAACATATGTGAGCATATATATATATATAATTACACCAAATCAAATGCATATATTTACATGTATATGTTATTCCATAATCCATTGCTAAATTTCTAGATAAATCCTTCAATCATTTACCAAGTTTAACTATAAATAATTTAAATTTGAGACTAATTAGATGTAATTTCCTTTTTCAATTGAATAATCCATACTTAAATAATCATACCTTCACTTTATTTTATATGAGAAACTACATATAGACTAACGATATTTATATTATTTATATATATATCACACTTATACTGCATTTCCATTAATCATATATCCCCATTTAACACCCATGGAGCCATAAATCAAACATAAACAGATAATCACACAATTCATAATTAAATTCTATACCAAATTTAAATTGTTTAACTCATATTCAATCACACTATTTGCAATTACTTTCAATTTAAATCAAAATTACTTAACTCATTTCCACTTACACAATTCACTATTATTTTCGATTCAAATCCAATTTACTTTCTTAACTCCAATCACACAACACTCAATTTTACCTAAACTCAAATCAAATTTGCTCAACTAATTCCAATTGCCTAATTTCACAACTTCATTCAATCGAAAATCACAATTAATCTAAACTGTGCAAATTTTCAAATTAATGCATAAAATAAGCACTAACACTTGAATGAAAATCTAATCAGACCATTGTGTTAACCATGTCAAGGAGAGGATCTGCCCCACGGAGTCTCGCTGGAGACTCGACGGGGTTCTACTGATGCCACCGTCAGAATCACCACAAGCGATGGACGAAAAAGCAAACTACACAGATAATGTTCAAGGTTTACATTAATTGATCAAAATTACATAAGGAATCCATCTAAAGCCTCAATTTAAGAAGTGAATCATTCATCCGAAAATCGCACTAATAGTCTTTTCTCTCGCCACCAATCATGGTGGATTCACAAAACAAAGCCAAAAGCCAAAATTATGTAAGGTGAAATACTTATAGGGAGGAGGCGAGTCGATCGATGCCCATCCCTCCTATTGGTTTTGCAAAAAATGGCGAGAATCGTCGGAAATCAAAGAGTAAGAAACTGCCTAAGAAGATGGCCCCAATCTGCATAACTGGAGACCTTTCTACATGACAGGAGCCTAGAAACATTAATGGCAGAACGAAGAGTGTCACCCACCACCTTGCTCATAACGAGCCGTGGTAGGAGACGGGCTGGAAAAGGATCGCAAGCTACGATTAGGAGAGAGGGAGAGATGAGTGATCGCACGATGATGAGGGAAGAAAGGTTTTGAGCAATTTTGTCCGATTCAAGCTTTTACATGAATAATTCCAGTTTGATTCTAATGAAACTTCTAGATTTCAATTGATTTCCCTTTGGTTTGATTTGACTCATTATGGCTTTGGTTGAATTTTTGGTTTTCTTTTTTTTTTTCCTGATTTAAATTACAGTTTGATTTTCTTAATTATTATTTTATTTTTTTACAGATATTACTAAATATTCTTAACTTATATTTCAACAAATAATTAGTAAGGGTTGGTAAACAATGTTTGTAATTATACAAAATTCTCATTTTGACAAACGATTATTAAAATTGTAATAATGCTAATAATTATTGATAAAACCAATCAAGAAATTTTAAATACTTAATAAATAGGAAATAAAAATTACATTAAAATGATGATAAATTAGATTATACTTGCTTTATGAATTTTATCCAATTTTCTAGAAATTGAGGCGTCATAGGAATTGAGAAGCCTTCATGGATTTTTGTCGTGCACCCGCTAGGACAATATGGATCTATGTAGGAAACAATGCATGCATCAAAGTGAAGGGAATTGGCACATGCAAATTACTTTTGCATGGTGCTCACACCTTACTCCCGCATGACGTCTTGCATGCTACGGATATTTTACGAAATTTGAATTCAGTTATTGTTTTGCTTAGGGTTTAGTTGGCACTTCCATAATAAATTCAATACGTTTGTGTTTGGGAATATCATTTTATGGTTCTATTATATTTTGTATGATTTTTTTATTTTGGATATTATTCAAAGTACAAATTCCAATGTTGGTTTTTCTCTTTTTATAAATTCACAAAATTATGAGAATGATGTAAATATCTAGCATGCTAGACTTGGCCATATTGGTCAACAAAGAATGCATCGTTTAGCTAAAGTAGGTCTTTTAGTTAATATAAATAAGGTAGATTTGTTTATCTATGAACATTATCTAGCAGGAAAAACAGCAAGAAAACCATTTGGTAAAGGAACTAAAGCCAACATACCATTGCAATTAGTTCATTCTGATGTTTGTGGTCCAATGAATGCGAGGGCACGACATGGATCTTATTATTTAATCACTTTTATAGATGACTATATACATTATGGTTATGTCTACTTGATTTCACACTAATCTGAAGCTTTAAAATGCTTTAAGAATTATATCAACTTGGTTGAGAATCAATTAGACAATAAAATCAAAGCATTGAGAATTGACTGTAGTCGGGGATATTTGTCTATTCAATTTAGAAATCATGTGATGAAAAAACACCAATTGACTATTCAAAGGACACCACAACAAAATGGTGTAGCAAAAAGAAGAAATCAAAACCTTCTTGAAATGGTTACGTCAATGATGGCTCAAGCAAATTTGCCTATTGCCTTTTAGGGTGATGCTTTGCTAACAGCCACCTATGTGTTCAACCATGTATCCACAAAATCAGTCACTTCTACACCATATGAGTTATGGACAAGTAGAGTACTAGATTAAAGCATCCTAAAACCTTAGGGATGCATTACCTATATTCATGATACTTCTCATAAATATAGGAAATTAGGCCTAAGAGGTCGAAAGAGTATCTTCGTGAGATATTTTGAACAATCAAAATGATATGTTTTCATAGGTGACCATGAAAGTGGAGGTATAACTAAATTTGAATCATGAGATGTCACGTTATTAGAGAATGATTTTCCTAAGCAGAATGAATTACATCATATTCTTTCTCTTTTTGAGACCTTAGATCAGGACTCTATTAGATCACTTCCTTTGAATGAGAGGATATTGGTGTATAATCCGTACCCACCAACAGGTTCGAATGAGAGTGATCCTGGTCCAAATGGGAATACAGATCCAAGTCCTACCAAAACATTAGTGGATCTTCATTTGAGCGAGAGTCCTGTGGATCTTGATGAAAATGTTCCTCAAGAATCTCAATTAAGACATAGTAATCGTGGAAACATTCCTCGTTGACATTTTGAGGTTGAAGGCATTAATGAAGTTTTCATGATTACCCCACAAGATGATGAGGAACCAAAGAATGTCAAGAAGGCATTCTCATATCCGACCAAGGATAAATAAATAAAAGCAATGGAAGCGGAATGGAGTCTATGATCTTAAACCAAGTTTGGCAACTGGTAGATCTTCCCAAGGGCATAAAGCTATTAGGAACAAGTGGGTTCTCAAAATCAAACATAAGGCTGATGGCAGTATTGAGAGGTATAAGGCTCGTCTCATTGCAGAGGGGTATACCTAATAGGAAGGAATTACTATGAAGAAACTTTTTCCCATGTTAGGAGGTTCACTTCCATTAGGTTAAATTTGGCAATTGTGGTAAACCTTGATCTAGAATTACATCAAAGGGATGTAAAGGCTGCTTTTCTTAATGGAGAATTAGATGAGGGAATCTATATAAGTACAACCAATGGGTTTCGTCAAAGAAGGCTAAGAACACAAGGTTTATAGATTGATGAGGCCAATCTATGGTCTAAAGCAGTCTTCTAGACAATGGTATATTCGTTTTCATAAAATAATTGTATCGAATGGTTTTTTAATGATTGACGAAGATAATTGTGTTTACACAAAAAGATCAAATGGAAACTTTATCATTATATCATTATATGTTGATGACATATTAATAGTTGGAAATGACCTAGAGTATCTGACTGATATCAAAGCTTGGTTATCATTTAACTTTGAAATGAAGGACATGGGTGAAATTGCACATATGCTTAATATTAAGATTTCACGAGATCATTTGAGAAAATTATTGTCTCTTTCACAAGAAGAATACATTTTGAAGGTCGTTGAATGATTCAACATGTGTGACTATAAACTAATAGATACTCCTATTGCTAAAGGTGATAACATGAGTTGGAGGTTATGCCCCAAGACTTCAGAAGAACAAGATAAAATGAAGCGAGTCTCTTATACAAACACGATTTTGGAAGTCTAATGTACACAATGATGTGTACAAGACCTAATATTTGTTTTATTGTTGGAATGGTAAGCAAATATCAATCCAATCCAAGTCCAACACATCGAATAGCAGTTAAAAGGATAATGAGATATCTTAAAGGTATTGTAGACTATTCATTGTGTAATCAAGATGGTAATTTACAATTGAGAGGCTATACAGATGCTGATTAGGCAGAAGATGTGAATGAGAGAAAATTCACTTTTGGTTTTGTTTTCTTGCTTAAGAATGGTGTCATATCTTAGAGTAGCAAGAAACAATCATGTATAGCATTCTCCATAATTGAAGCTGAATTTATAGCATTTTCAGCTCTGGTACAAGAAGTTGTTTGGTTAAAGAGATTTTTAGAACATATGTGTATTGGTGCTATCAATGAAAAAGTTGTAATCAACTGTGACAGTCAAGTAGTAATAGCTTACACTAAAGATCCAAAATTTCATTGCAAGACCAAGCATATTGACATAAAATAGAATTTTGAGAGCAAAATGGTTACACAAAAAGAGGTGAATATGAAATACATATCTATGGATGAAATGGTGACAGATCCGTTGACCATACTTGTGCCTAGAGATGTATTCAGAGGACATACAAATCTCAAGGACTGCGTAGATGTTAAATTTTTTTTTAGTGTTACAACATTTTCACCTGGTTTATTAATGATAATACATGTTGATTATTTTATACATACATGAGTATGAACGTTCTTTATACATTTACTGTTATTGATTCATTAAAAGCATGTCAGAAAGATACATGATTGACCTCCTCATATGGATAATCATCTTTGTTTATCTCACATAATTAAAACTGTTTTTAAGCAATTTGTCTAAGTGATAATCAGAGGAGCTTGTGCTTAAAATAAACGAGTCGACTCATTTTTAAGAAATAAGATCTGTATAACGTGATGATGTTATGATGGATATAATTATTTGTAAATATATTAAAATATGTCTTACCCGCCACTTCTTAAATGTATTAAGTAGACAAGTGAACTCAAGTTAGACATTAAGTATGTCTGAACTATCATCTATATAGTGTTGAAAACTAAATCTATGTTTTAGTAGATATGCACTCTGTGTGGAAGGAGAGATAATAACACTATGACATGTGTATCATACCACATGTGCGAGATGATGAATAATTGAGCTGACAAGGTAAGTGGTCTCAAATGTTTTTTATGTGAGACTCTTATAGGAATAGTAGTTCTCAAAATTAGTACCCCTATAACTTTTCACTGATTCTTAAGATATAATTCAGTGATTGCCATCTTAGAATGTTGATAAAAAATTACGATTGATACGATTGAATGGGGCATTTCTAAAAAAGCAAGTTGAATTATGATCGAGAGAATAAATTTGAAAGGAAGATTATATTTTGTAGTCTCATTTGAGTTTTCGTGTTCACAGGCCAACCAATTATGTTTATAAATAAATATAATTGTGAACATGAAATATGTTATGAGATTAATCCTAACGATAAATGTGATAAATAATCTAGGGTATTGCATACTTTTCTACTTTGAAGAGTTTTTCTTTTTCGAGATGCTATCTATTTCATAAGTGTATAGCAGAGAACTCTCGAAGTATATTTGTCACACGGTCTATCCGCTAAATATGAATATTTAGCTATTTACGAGTCAAATATCGTCATGTGCAAATGGGAGATGTTGGAATTAATGGATGGGTATAGATACGCCTATGACTAGCCTTTAACCTGAGTCCGTTAATAATATGTGATAATAATTAATATGTCTAATTATTATTATAAGTGTTTAAAAAAGTTCGAATATTCTAGTTGGTTATAATTTTAGAGAGTTTGTGTTTTAGTCGGATTCCTTCAACCTATAGTAATCAAACTAAATTTAAGAGAAAAGTAGAACATGTTCTCTTTTACATAATCACAAAAACAAAAACATGAAAAGAACAATAGAGAGGAAAACCTCACTTCTGTCTCATTCACATCAACACAAAAGATAGTAGGGCTTTTGGACTGTGGACAATAGGAGCAGTTCATTTGATCGTGATTTCTCCTACAGTCAACAAACTAGTAGTACAAGGCTAGAGGTTTTTCATCCGCTGCGCTACAAGAGGTAGGTATTCGACCCACCCACTTTACATATCATGTATGGGTAGATGATCGCATGTTTATTTTATTAACAACCCTTCTAAAAACCCTTATCTTAAGTAAAAAATGAAATATACATCCTATAAAAAACAATAAGGTCATCAGGAATGGATCTATTTACTTGAAGCTTCATAGTATTATGCTCATTTGATCTCCTAATTTCTCCTAAGTAGTCCCAAAGCTTTGCACATTCACCCTCTGTGTCTCCATTCGTCATAGAAAGATACTAAATTTTTATCCTCCTCAGTTTTGTCAAACTAACTTCAACACTTATATATTCTTTTAATTGAGCTTTCAAATCTACAAGTTTCATTGTCTCAACACTTTTATACCTGTCTAAAGACCTTCTTAGATAACCATTTTATAGTAACCCTCTTATTCTTGTAAGATACGACATAAGTATACTTGTCAACCAATGTCTTCACTTGGATGTCTTTAATATTTTCTTTCATTGAAGTATAGATAACCCAAGGACAAGAATGGTTAACGCACTTTGCCCTAAATTGAGTTCTAGTGTTTCTTACAAATTTGACATCCCTATTATCTTATACTGCTTTCTGTGTTACGGACTCTTTGAATTATTCAACTGTATTAAACAACGTACTAATTTCAAACTTAATAGTTCTAGAATCAGGCTTAAGGCTAGGAAATTTAGCTCTCCTTTGAAAACCCTGATGCATTACTTCTTTATGTTCATTAAACTCATTATTTGCCTCTCCATAGGTATCAATTTGAGGCTATCCTTACTGCCTCGATGCCTTTGATCTACTTGATTTTGTTTGAAAATCCCAAATTGCATATCTTGCATCTTGTAGCTCTTTGTCATTGCATGACATCCACTCACACTCAATAACCTCTAACTCAGCATCTCCTCCTCCAACTTCCGGATAATTAATTTCTGGGACTGATAAATATTGGGTATTAATTTTAATCCAAGAATATATTTAGTTAATTTTTGAAATAACCCATTAAATTATTTTTAGAAGAATTTTTATTTAAAATTTAATTGTAAATTTTCACCAATGAGAATTGGCGAAAAATAATATTTTATGCCGCGAACCGAATCGAAAATCGAATTTAAATAGTCTAACTCAGTCGAAAAACCCTTAAATCAAATGGGATTAGGCGAAATCGTTGGGTTAGACCAAATCAGTTCAAATCGAATCGAAATCATTTAATTAAAATAAATAATAAAATAATAAATAAAATAAATTAATAAAAAAAAAACTCTCTCCCTCCCCGTTCTCTTTCTCTATCTCGCGCGCACGCGACCCTCCTCCCTCTGGATCGCAGTGTGCAACCTCCTCCTCAGCCACCACTTTCGACCAGTGTCAGTGACGATCAGACACATCCACGGCACGAGCTCGATGAGAGGAGCTCGCCGGTGGTCTTGGCTTGCAGAGCAGAAGCCGATGGAGAGAGATATCGCGACTGGAACGCAGTGATGGCGAAGGAGTTTTCCGGCGATCTGAGCCGTTTTCGGCGACTCCAGGCCATGAGATGGTCATCGTTCTTCTCCCCACGACACTGTGAGCTTTTACCCTCCTTCAATTTCGGTGATGAAGCTCTTTTGGTGAAACCACCATTGAAGGTGGCGTGGAGGTGGCTGTCAAGCCTGTTATGGCCAACTAGAGGGTTGATCTCGACAAATTGGTCACCGATTCTGAATCCCCATAGAATTTCGAACATTTTGATGTAAAGATCACCCAATTCTGGGCAAGTCCGATTTTCCGGCCACCATGCACGGCGGCGCAGGCGGCGGTCCGGTGATCGGCCGGCGGCGGTCCGACGAGACCTCCAAAAACACAGAATGCTGCATTTCGCACGCTGAACCCGAATCCGAAGTCCGATTTTCAATCGGTATAATTTATGTTTCAGTTATTTAAATTCAGTATAAATTCGAAATAGGAAATTAATACTGTTAAATTAAATTGGCTTAATTAAAATTAAGTGAATTACATGAAAATTAATTGCG
>CANUEX010154922.1:0-35034 GCA_948099535.1 Jatropha multifida | reverse complement strand
ATTAAAGAAATATTGGTCCGATTTTATTCAATTAACGGTTATTCAACAAATTTTCGGGCGAACCAAAAATAATTTTCGATTCCCATAATATTACGTGGCGTAATATTATTGGCTAATAATTTACAATTTAAATTTAAATGGGAATGTTTCGAAATAAAAATTTCAAGGTATTATACCTTAATTTTAAATTTGGATGGAATCATAAAAGGATTTTAATATTAGGGTGATTGCTAAAAAATTAAGGGTCCCCTTAAATTTGTGTTATAAAATTCATGTATCAATCTACTAATTGGCAAAAAATTAATTTTTTAACCTATATTACTGTCAGACTATGCAATTGCTTTTAAAATCCCCTCCCCAATCTTTTTGTATTTAAAAAAAAAAAAAAGCTATTTATTTCCCTTAAAAAAAGTTTTATTTATTTTTGCGAAGAAAAAAAGAGAAATCTTTTCAGCAGCGCCGTCTTCCGTCTCCTGTCTATAGATGCGAAACACTCAAAACCGGTCACTCTCTCTGTTTCGGAATTTGGTTATAGCATAACTTTATAACACAATGCTCTCTTCAATCTTCAGTCGACGCCTAAACTCCACTCAAATTCTTCTCCGATTAACCGCTGACTTTTTCTCAACAAAATCCTTTTCACATCTACACTCCCAAACTCCAAACTCCCAAAATTTTGACACAAGCACTGTACTCGAAACCCTCTCATTGTACAGAAACGACTGGAAAAGCGCTTTTGACTTTTTCAACTGGGTCGAAACACAATGCGAATTTAAACACACTACAGAAACATACAATCAAATGATTGACATATTGGGTAAGTTCTTTGAATTTGATCTTTCATGGGATTTGATTTACAAAATGAAGAAGACGCCATTTTTAATGCCAAATCATGTCACTTTTCGAATATTGTTTAAGCGATATTTATCTGCCCATCTGGTTAATGAAGCTATAAGTGTTTTTGATAGATTAGAGGAATTCAATTTGAAAGATGAGATATCTTATTGCCATCTTGTTGATGCTCTTTGTGAATATAAGCATGTTATTGAGGCTCAAGAGTTCTGCTTTGGAAAGAATATGGAAGTGAATAGTGAATTATTTGTGAAGAATAAAACTAAAATTTATAATCTGATTTTACGTGGGTGGTTTAAAATGGGGTGGTGGAGTAAGTGTAGGGAGTTTTGGGAGGAGATGGATAGGAAAGGAGTGTGTAAAGATTTGCATTCTTATTCAATATATATGAATATATTATGCAAAAGTGGGAAGCCATGGAAGGCGGAGAAATTGTATAAGGAAATGAAGAGAAAGGGTATAACTTTGGATGTTGTGGCATATAATACTGTTATTCATGCCATTGGCTTGTCAAAGGGTGCGGATTTTGCTATACGTGTGTATCGTGAAATGATGGAATTGGGTTGTTTTCCTAATGTTGTGACCTGTAATACTGTTATAAAGCTTTTGTGCCAAAATGGGAGGGTGACTGAAGCATATAAAATACTTGATGAGATGTGGAAGAAGAATATCATGCCGGATGTGATTACTTATCATTGTTTTTTCGGGTATCTTGAGAAGCCAACTGAGATTCTGCGGCTGCTTGATAGGATGATTGAGAGTGGAGTTTGGCCAAGGATGGACACTTACGTGATGCTTATGAGGAAGTTTGGGAGATGGGGATTTCTTCGACCAGTTTTTGTAGTGTGGAAGAAAATGGAAGAACATGGGTGCAGTCCAGATGAATTTGCCTACAATGCACTGATTGATGCTTTAATTGACAAGGGAATGTTGGACATGGCTAGAAAGTATTATGAAGAGATGCTGGCAAAAGGACTATCAGCTAAACCGAGGGAAGAGTTAAGGACAAAGGTAGTAGAAGGAGGATGATGCTTGTATTTATATTCAGAATTGTTCTTGGTGGAAAGACCGTTTGCTGTAGTGCATAACAAAGTCCTTAAAAGGATTGTCTTGCTTAATCGGGAGTAAATGTTAAAGCATGTTGTAGTAGAACCAGAAACTGGTTTGATTTTTCTGTTATGCTTTTGAATGTTGGAGATGGTGTAGCAATATGGAAAGGTCCCACCTTGGCAAGTCCCCTACTGATTTTGTTTAGTGTTTGATCTTGGGACATGTTCTGAAGTTCTGACTTGATATCTTTGCCTTCCTGTCATAACATTTGGCTTGCACTTATTGTAGCCCCATGAACATAAGGCTGTAAATTTTGTATTTAGTTGGTGAAGGATGCAGTGGTACCGTGTCTCATAACAAGGTGATAGGTCTGAGGTTTTCAGGAGAGGCAGTAGGATCATGGTGTTTGCCGATCTCAGCTTCATCTTATTGGTGACATGTAATTCCTTTCTCAGGTTCTCTCTTGCCTTTTGACTATTATAATTGAGGAGTTAGTCATTTGTATGAGCTGATTGAACTGGATATTCTTCTTTACTGAATAGCAAAACACTTAGAACCTTCCAAACCTTAATATTCAAAATGGAAAAAAGGGTTATTCTACATGAAAGACCAGTCAGACACACGACCCTGTAATTAGAGAGGGATTATTACTGATCTCTTCTCTGTGTTCTATTCTAGAGTTCCCCACCATAAGAGACGATTCTCTTTTTTATTAAGAATTGAAGCATATGGCGCAGAGCAGGAGTTGGAAAGGAAGAAAAGAGGGAGTTGAGCTAGACTGAAAGTAGTCCATATAGTGAGCATTTGAGTTCTTATATAGCGAATGAAAGCTGACGAGGTCCTGCTAAGGATAGGATAAAGTACAATTACAATGTCCGTACGTTAGTGAACGAGGTATATAAGCGAGTCAACAACAAGAGAAAGGAAGAGTGCGTATGATTATCCTTGATTCGGTTAGCGCCCACCTAGGGGCGAGAAAGCAAGGGCTATCAACTACTTTGATGATGAACTAGCTATAGAGCATCTAGTGTTCAAGAGTGCCTAACAAGACATAGCTTCTGGAATGACGAACAGTCTTGAATGATCAGGCAGTCAACCCAAAGATGGGACTAGCATCGACCAACTACCAACAGCCGCTTACGAAGCTATGTCAGAAGAATGTTCAACTGTATGGAGCGGAACTAAGTGGGTCCGAGCTCCCAGGTTGCTGATGATACTTATAATTCTCAACAAAAGTCTCCCAAACAATTCCATCGCTAGCTTGTTTGGAAATTTTTTTTTCATTTTTTTTTATAATTGTGCAAAGATCAAATTATAATTTGATTTTCTCGCCAGGTGGAACGTCAAGATGCCATCAATTGTGAAAGGATTTGTAGGAATAGTGGCAAATACTGGTCTGAGAATGATTATGTTCAGTCTATACATATGATTATTTTACTGGGTTTATACTTCATATATTCTATACTTGTTTATGAACAGGTTTATTCATGTTTTTACAACAAAGATTGTAGCTTGTGGAAAATCTTTGGTAGTTTTAGCTATGGCTGTCTGGTTAGCAGTGGCTGGCGCTGCCACCTTTATGGCTATTAGCCTCCGGGGTATCAGTGTGCATATTTTATGTATAGAGCATTTTTCATTTTAAAATCCCAAAATAATAAAAATTTGATGTAAATATAATTAAGTTAAAAAAAAAGAAAAAGAAAGAACTTGGAAGATGAATATCATAATGAAGAAATCCATATCAGAATAAAGCACTGGGATCAAACAGCTCAGAGGCTCTTTAATAATAGTATATATAGTATGGCGCTCTTATCATATAAGTTTTAAGAGGAGAAACAAAAACAAAAAGGTGATCCAGAAACTTATTATATCGAAAGAGAAGTTTGCAATGATGTTTAAATCTTTAATGGAAATTCTTAATATCTTGTTTATGAAGAAATTAAAATTAATCATTACAGTGGAATATTATAATTTCTTTTACATATCTCCTAATCCTATGGACCCTCTTTCTTCTACTTCTACTTTTACAATTAAATGTGAAAATTTCAGTTAATTGCAAATGGCAATGTTATAAAAACCTCAATCTTGCCTTTGGATAAGTGAATTTAAACTCAAAATTTTTAATAAAAGAAAATATTATTTATGTTGGTTAAAGGTTATTATATTTATCTTTAAAATAAAAATTTAATATTTATTAGTTATAAAAGTTATAAAACAGATGCTGGTGGTCCGCTACTCCTACGTATCCACCCTATTATTTCGGTCTGAAAATTTAAAAAAATTATAAAACAATAACAATAATCCAAAGAAAAGCTATTACTCCAAACACATATCAACTCAACAACCACCATTGACACCTAATTATAATAGAAGAACGACCAACATTAGACTATTCAACCTTATCACAACATATGATATAACATTCCATTTATTTTTCACGTGAAAGATGTGAGTGAAAACAATAATAACTTTTGAAAAAAAAAACCAATAAAGAGAGATAAATGTAGAGTGAAGTACAATATTTTTGAATCAATATATAATTCTTTTTACAGTGGAATCTCCACTCAACATATAAAAATTATTTACTTTATTCATATTTATCACGCGAGGCTGTCCAAAAAAAAAAACACATTATCTTTTGAGTACAAAGGAGGAAAGCTCAGGCTTGATCTATACATGACTTGAATATCCACTTATGTTTTAGGTTAAACTTTCAAATGCCAAATGTACCGCTAATGATCAATCAAGTTGATTAAAATCATCATTATTTACTTGCTGAGTTTTTTCAAGTTATGTAACAAAAATATATTAATTATAAATTACAATAATTATATTTTAACATAATTTGGTTCGGTTTGATTATTTTATTTTAATTGAAATTTAATGAAAATTAAACCAAATTGAATTAAAATATTAAAAAATCAAAGTAAACTGAATTGTTTTAATGGAATTATTTAATATTATATATAAGAAACTCATTTTTGTTGCAGTTGAATTGAAATATACTGCAGGAGTTAACATCAATTAAATAATCCTCAATAAATACCTGATCTCTAACTCTTCTATCAGTAAACAAACTGCAACAAACAACAAAAAAAGTAAACTTCCATTACCCTAACGTTCTTCCGCAAAACCACACGAATGTGTCTTCTCTCCAATCCATCATGTCCTCCAATCCAAACCCAAACTTCGATGAAAGTCTATGGATAATTCACATTCGTAGATCCATCGAAGAAGAATCCGAAAACGAAACAGAAACTCCCGTTTCCATTTTCAACGTCCCCAAAATCCTGATGACTACAGATCCAGACTCTTACACTCCACAACAAGTCGCTATCGGCCCTCACCATCATTGGCGGCCGGAGCTTTATGAAATGGAGAGATATAAGCTCGCAGCTGCAAAAAGAACTCAAAAACAATTGCGTAACCTCAAATTTGAAAATCTTGTAGATCACTTAAACAAGCTTGAACCCAAAATTCGAACCTGTTACCATAAGTTCTTGGATTTCAGTAATGAAATGTTAGTTTGGATGATGGCTATTGATGCATCGTTCTTGTTGGAGTTCTTGCAAATCTACGCTGTCAGAGAAGGAATGGTAATTCCGAGTGTTTCTTCAAGATTGTCTCATTTAGTTGATTATGCCGGGAGGAAATCAGCTCATAATGCTATTCTTAGAGATATGGTAATGCTTGAAAATCAAATTCCTTTATTTGTATTAAGAAAAATTCTGGAAGTTCAATTTTCTTCCGTAGAATTCGCTGACGAAATGCTTCTCTCTATGCTTGTTGGGTTTTGCAAAGAGCTTTCGCCTTTTAAAATGATGAAAGATTCAAAAGAAATTCCAATTTCTCAATGTTCTCACTTGCTAGACTACTTGTACGACATGATTGTGCCAAAAGTGGATGCTCCGCCTATGCCGGAGATAACAGAGACGGCCGGGGGTGATTTGGAGGCCATGCAAGGGAAAGAAAGATCTTCTGGTAATTCAAGTTATATAAAGGATCTTTTTAGCGAAATATGGAAAATAATTTCAAAAATAAATAAAGGTCCTTTCAGATTTCTTAAAAAGATACTATTTTCAAGACCCGTTAAACTGGTACTTAAACTGCCATGGACAATTCTTTCCAACCTTCCTGGTTTTACAATCTTGAAACAACCTGTTCAATATTTTTTCTTCGCGGAAGAAGATAAAGAAGAAACCAAACCAGAAAAAGAAAACAACGAAACTAGCAAGCCCCCGTTGGTAGAGGAAATTGCAATTCCTTGTGCTACTGATCTTGTTAAATCTGGAGTTCGTTTCTCACCCACTGCAGGTAATATTTCAAGTGTTAATTTTGATGGTAAGATGGTCACATTTTATCTCCCTATAGTCAGTATAGATGTGAACACTGAAGTGGTTTTGAGAAACCTAGTAGCATATGAAGCATCAAACGCATCAGGACCGTTGGTTTTTACGCGATACACTGAATTGATGAATGGGATTATTGATACTGATGAAGATGTTAAGTTACTCAGAGAAAAAGGTATAATCTTGAACAGATTAAAGAGTGATCAAGAAGCTGCAGATTTATGGAACGGAATGAGCAAATCCATTAGGTTAACGAAAGTTCCTTTCTTGGATAAGGTTATTGAAGATGTTAACAAGTATTACGATGGGAGATGGAAGATTAAAGCTGGGAATTTCATGAAACGTTATGTTTTTGGTTCTTGGCAATTTCTTACATTAGTAGCTGCAATTTTTCTTTTGCTTTTGATGACATTACAAGCCTTTTGCTCTGTTTATAATTGCGCTCGCATATTTCATATTAACATAGACACTTCTAATTAATATGTTTTGTTTTTTTTTTTTCTTTTTCCAATTCCTGCAGAGGACCCCATTTTCATGGAATAGTTTGAATATTTGGTTGCGTGATTGTTAGGTTTTGTGTGTTCTTCCAATATTACGACAGACTATGCACTAGTTTGATTGTAATGATGACAAGATTGTATCGATTTTTATGTGTTTTTGGAATATTATTGTATTATTTTCTTGATGTTTTAAAGCTTTTGTCTTGGATTTGCTCCTGGGACGAGCATAAGTTTGGAAACCCCCATTAAACCAATGTAGTTTAGTTATAAATTGTGATAATCATCGATTATCCATGGTGGCAGCCAACGATGACCCATGATCGGTGGTGATGGCAACTACCAATGATCAGTAAATTTAGAAAAAAATTTATCTTTTTATGATTATAAAGTCATTTTTTTAAAAAATAATTTAATTTTTTTAATTATAAAAATATTTTTTTCATTGCTTAATTCTCATCAACTCTCCAAACATTGTAAAGTCCGAAAAATATTTTTCAGACAAATTATATTTTAAAAATAGATGAAGCCTCGGTTATAAATTTTTCCCATTCAAACGACGAAATATGAAAAATTAAAAAATTCTGATGCTATAAATATAATTAACCCAAAAATAAAAAATAGAACGCGAAAAGAAAAATGCCACACAACCTAAACGGGGTCGTTTTCTATTGTCATTTGTTCTTTTCTTCTTCGCCAAAATCACGGCGCACGCTACAGACCTAAACAGAGATTCCTGTATCCATTGTGACAATGGCGTTGAGACTGGGGATGCTAAAAGCCGGCGGCGGCAATAACGGATGCACGTTTGGGCTCTTGAGATGGATTCACGCAGCAGCCATTTCACCTCCGTTGGATTGTTCCCTCCACCGCACAATCGCACCTCCACAAATGGTTTTTCCGGAGTTCGATCAAACCCCAGAAAATAGCAGTAGAAACTATAATAACAACTTAGAATTTGGGTTCCCGAGTTTCTCCTTTGATGGATCCATGGAACTGATGGCCGTTCCAAAAAGGAAGGTAATTGTTGGCTCCATTCTTTGGTCTTATTGTTAACCATTAGATTGCTTTCATAATAGTTACTCTTATTATTGGCATATTCATTGTTATTTGTGTTTCTTGCTATATAGGATTTGGGTTTTGTTTATTTTTCTTTGTGGTTTTTGTGCTAACTAAGGTTTTGGTTAAGGGTCATGTATTGTGGTTTAGGGCTACTTGATAGTTTCGTTATTGGATTGATCAACTTGGCTTGTCCAAAATTCTATTGTTCTACTTATGGGTTTTGAATTTATTTGTGGTGTTCTACTTTTTGCTTTTCTATTTTCCTTTCAGCACTGGTTACTGCAATAACTGCATATCAAATGTATTGAAAATTTCTAAAATTGATCTTGAATGTCGTGGCATTCTGATTTTGGTTGGGTAGCTAATGCACAGTTCAGCTGGATGAATCCATAAACGGTTGCCCTTGGCCTCTTGAAAGTCTCCAAGTTTATTTCCTTTCGCAATTATCCAAGGCAGCCTTGCTAATAATTAGTCATTAGAGATTCTGTTATGAGAATATGTTTTAATGTTTGGCTGTTTAATTAGTGATTAGAGCTTCTGTAGAAATCATGGTTTTGAAGAGTGGAACCTTTGTGTCTTTTATTTTATGTACACACATATACATTAGTGATATTTAATGCTCCGTAAATCATGCAGGTTTCTCCCCACAAGAGAGGCATACGAAATGGACCAAAGGCTTTGAAACCAATTCCAGTGATTATCCGTTGTAGGTAAGGTTTGCCAATGGTGTAGAAAATCTTGAGAAGTCAACTTGCTGAGAAATGTTTGTGAACTTTAATCTGGTTTCAATAGTTAGGAGATGTTTGATTTACTATTGCAGAACTGGGAGATGTTTGAATCTGCAGAAACTTTACTTTGGTATTAAAAATTTTTGCCAAAGAAACAACTCTGATCTGACTTTTAGAAATTTCAATCTCCATAAAATGACTATTTATAATTTTTCTGAAAGTCAGGTTTTCTAAGAAGCAATTTTTGTGCTCTTTATTTTCTACTATAGGTTGGGAGTGATCTGTAGAGTGCATTGCTTCATTTCTCTCTCTTATTTTTTATTCCCTTTCTGTGTTTTCTGATTGGAAGGGCTCTAAAAGTAAGGAAGTGTTTTTGAGAACTATAATACCAATTGAAACTGAACAAGTTCATTTCGAAAACAACTATGATCCATCTCTTTGAATGCTTTTTCGAGTATGTTAGTGCCACAGTGAATAATTTGTTCTATACATTTTTGGTTTTCAGGAGTTGTGGTAAGGTTAAGCTACCACACTTCTACTGTTGCAGTGGAGACAGAGGGAAGACTGGCGAGCAAAAGAATTAAGCAAACATCTTTTAGTTATCTGGCTACTAAGATTAGTGAACTAAGAGCTCGATATTTAGATATTCCTATTCATATTTGCGACTTCATGCAATTAGGGCAATTTTGAATTGGTATCTTACAGTTATCTGTATTGCATTATGCTAGATTTGGCTTGCGTCTCTGGTTAATAATTTTCTCTCTCCAATATTTATTTCTGGTGGAGATAGTTGTCTGTTGGATCAATATTTATGGTGTCTCTTGGTACTTTTGATGAATTCATACGTTACAATAAAGGTAGGAAAGCAAATTTTGGCCATATATTTCATAGTGGCTTGCTTCCCTCTTCAGTCAGCCCAGGTAAGCATACAGGCATACAGGTATATTGATTCTCGTTCGATGAACTGTAGCATTTTACATGTTTGTCCTGTTTGGAGCATCAGGAAGAATTTAATTCTGCAGGTTGAGCTGAGATTGCCTGCACCATTTCAAAGGGAGAGAAAGGAGGAGAAAGGAGAATTTTTTTTTTTTATATTTTTTTGCAGGTTTTAACAGTTTCTTCCATTTTACTCTTGGTTTACAATAAAGCTGAATATAATAAACCGGTCGCAAAATGGGCTACTTGATTCCAATTTGCATTGCTCTCTCCTGATAATTCTTCAGAAACGGAACTGAAATATATAAAACGACAAGAACCCTTTTTTTTTGTTTTATTTTTTGTAATAATAATAATAAATCTATATTTCGCCTCTTTTTTTTTTTTTTTACAAATCAATCACCACCTTGTGCAAAAATGTACAAAACGCCCAATTCTTACCATGGTCAGAGCGCCTGTTGTATAAACAATGCAGATGCATAGATTCTTCCCCAAAATTGTGATATGGCAATGCAGAGAAAGACATTAGCTTCCATCCATATTTGTGTAACACATATCCAGTGAAAATTTATCCCAAAAAAATCATATTCATTGTGAGAATAATTTACTCTGTGTAAATAAGCGATAATCAAATTTGGGTTAAAAAGAAAAAAGCCAAAGAATAAGAAGTCAGCATCCCAAATCCAATTTTGAGAAGCAAGCTCTAGTCTTCATTTTTTATCATCAATTTCTTATCCTTCAATGTAAACCCTTGGAAACACCAAGTCAACTTAGAAGATCCGGGAATTGAAGGATTTTTCTGCATTTCAATTTTGGAGATAGATTTCTCTGTGCTCCAATTTTGAGAACTAGGGATTTTATCCCTTCTCTTTCTTTCTTTAATCGGTCTTTCATTCTGTTTTGAACTCTTCAACAAATCAGAGAACCCTAATTAATTTAAATATTAATATAATTAAATTTCTAACTTTTTTGTTGACCGCGTTTGCTGCAAACCCAAAAAAAAAAAAAGGTAAAATATGGGTTTGTTGTCTTTTAGGCCCAGGTTTAGGGTTCATTTTGAGCATTCTTCCTAAATTGCACTTGTATTACCTTTCTTGGTATATATATAAGTTTGGGTGAGGGAGAAAAATTCTATATTGGGTATATCCATTATCATCAAAAATGGCAAAATGCCTAGATTGCATATTTAAATTTGTACAGATTGCAGTTTTATCCTAGACCTCATATATAACATGTTAATAAATAATAAACCCAAAAATAGATACATATAATTGCATGTAATTGTTTCCCCTAAAGAAGAAAAAACAGATATCTTGTCATTTTGATAATTCAACAGGAATGTTTCTCCCCCTTCTATCACAAAAACCCAAGATTTTATGCATGAATTATACAACCCTTTTTTTCGTTTTCAAAAATTCTACCAAGAAAATACAAATATGCTCTCCACCAAACCTCACCCATTTTTGCTTCTTTTACCAACTCTGTTTCTCATTTCTTCAACCTTCCTATCACTTTCACAAGCTTTTGAGTTCCAAGGTATACATAGTTAATTCATTTTTCTTATCCAAATAAGTTTCCATATTCTGAGTAATACGTGCATGGCATTTGGATTTGCATGCTTATTTAGATATATTTATACAGGAACAAAGAATGAGGATTTCCATGTTGTAATGCGAGGAATAGAAACATTAGATTCATTAAATTCGGTGTTAGAGGGAAGCAAAGGAATTGAAAAGAATTCAACAGTTGTTATATTAGCAGCAGAAAGGACACACAGGAAAGATCCTCTTCAGAATTTTGAATATTATACGGGTGGATGGGATTATAAAAATAAACATTACTGGGCTGTAAGTTAATTTCTCCATCTCCTAATTATTTAATTTGCAGTAAATTATATAATGTTTTTTTTTCTGAAAATTAATATTTCCAATATGATTGCCACTGCCAGCATGCTTTATTTTTTAAAACTTGCTAGAAGGAATTAGACCATAAAAAACTGCTGAATTCTATTTTCTATTTTTGAGTGGGTTTGTTTTAAATGTGTTGACGGAAGGAAAATATAAGAAAGACAGTTTTAACAGAAAATTCATCTTCTTCTGTGTTCTTTCTTTTTTATGTTTCCCACTTTACACTTTTTTCTTCGAATAAAAATTACCCTCATTTTCAGAAAAAAAAAATTATTGATTTGGTTAATCCTCTCATTTAGGTATCATGTACAAATGGTTTCTTAACTGTTTTCTTTTTTTTCTGGGTGCATTTCCCAATTATTATCAACTGATATATGTATTTTCAATAATGCAGTCTGTTGCCTTCTCTGCTGCTCCTTTATTCATTACAGCTGTAGTCTGGTTTGTGCTATTAGGCCTGTTCCTTCTTTTTGCCTGCATTTGTTGTTGCTGTTGCAGGCACAAAAAGACCTATGGCTATTCTCCAATTGCTTATGCTCTTTCACTTATCTTCCTTACACTTGCTACAGCTGGAGTAAGGTAATATACATCAATCTACCTACTTTCTTTATTAGAGACTATTACCCATTTCTTTTCCCTGATGGCCGATAACTGTTAGCTGGTACATATCACGATAAGATTTCTTAAGTAAAAATGTAAATATGATTAGTTAATCAACTATAAATAATTTGATAATGTAATATATTTATGGGGCATTAGTGAGTTTAATCTGATTAGGGTTTTTATTTTCAGTGCTGGGTGTGTTGTTCTATACGTAAACCAGGAACACTTCAACAACAGCATAGCAGATTGTTTGGAATTTGTTCTGCAGGAAGCTCTATCCATATTAAACCAATTTTTGAGTATTTTGAATACACTTTCTTCAGCTTGTAAGCTTGTAATTGATGAAGTTCCTGTTCCTGATGATATCAAGCACCACATTGATGTTGTAGACCAAATGATGCTGGCTACAGCTAATATTTCTCAAATCCAATCAGTGGCAAATGCAAAAAACATTAGAAATGTTTTAAGCCCTGCGTGAGCATATCATCTCTTGAAATATTTTATTTTCAAGATTTCTGTTATGTTTTATTCTTAAACTATCTTTTGCTTTTTCTTGAAGGAGACTAGCTCTCAACATAGTTGCTCATGTGATGCTTGTGTTGGTATTTCTTGGTTTCTGTAAGATTATCAATTTCGTCCTCTCGATTTTACTTATTCGAAGTATTTTATGATTTTTGCCTCACAATATTTGTTATAATAATTGATTGCAGTATTTTCACTTCTTGGCCAGCAATGCTGCATTTACATGTGAGTGATATATATTTCATCTAAATCATTCGATACCTTTTTTCGCGGTTCGCTTGGGCTTTTTCTATATAAAGTTTTTCTCTGTCTTTTCTTTTCTTTTTTTTTTTTTTTTCCCTTTGAATCAAAATCTTGCAGATTAATAACCTTAGCGTGGATCCTTGTCACAGTGACACTTATTTTATGTGGAATATTTCTTATTTTGCACAAGTAAGTTCCATTGGTTTTCTACTTTTATTGCATTAATAGACTAGATTAATCATTTGGCATATAGCATTAACAAATTTTTAATAATTTTACCTATATGTTCTCTCCCTTGAAGAATGGAAAATCTGTAGTTTCTTACCTGTATTAAATCCAAATTAACCAATTTGATAAAATCACTTTCAGTGTGGTAGCAGACACTTGTGTTGCTGTGGATGACTGGCTTGAAAACCCAAGTGCTAATGCATCATTAAGTCTTCAGTTTCTACCTTGTTTGGACAATAAAACTACAGCAGACACCATTAGAACAACGAAAGAGACATCTTCTTATTTGATCAACATCCTTAACAGGTACATCATGGAGGTTCCGAATAAGGACCTGCAACCTAGTGCAGGAATGGTCTACCACAATCAATCTGGTCCATTGGTGCCTCTCCTTTGTAATCCTTTCAATCCTGATTTAACAGAAAGAGACTGCAATACTGCAGAAGTGAACTTTAACAATGTCGCACAGGTAAGTTCAATCTCAAAAGGTTAAATTGGCTCTGATTGGAGGTTCAAGACTTTTCAGCCCTGGAGGTTGTCTCAGTCTTTTTCTAATTCTTCTCTAAATTATGCATTTCTGCAGGAATGGCAAAAATATATCTGTCAAGTTTCAGAATTTGGTATTTGCAATACTACAGGACGCTTAACCCCTAAAGTATATGGTCAAATGACAGCTGCTGTGAATGTCAGTTACAAATTGTATACCTCTGATCATCTCCTTCTTGATATAGGAGAGTGTAATTTTGTTCTGAGAACTTTCAGAAAGATAAATGAAGATTATTGTCCTGGCCTTAGGATGTATAGTTTTAGGACCTATGCTGGGTTGGTTACTGTTGGAGCTTCTGCCATGTGTGCTTTGATCATGTGGATAGTTTATGGAAGAGAGAGACGACAAAGGAACTATACTAAGAAGATGATGGACAGTAAAGAACAGAATACTTTCGACGGAGGAGGTGCCTAATACTTACTGGAATTCTCCCAGAAATTCCATATTGGAGTCTTGGTTTGAAGCATCAAGGGCGAAAACTACATGGTTAGATAGAGTAAGAGAGCTAGAGAGCTCTATTTGATCGCAAGAGGTTCAGACTTTAGAAGATAGTCATTACTGCCCAAGATTGAACCAAATGAAGTGATCAAGATCAATGTGCTTGAAGATTAAGTGTAGGAAAACCGGTACATAAGTTGGTGATTCATAGAACTACTATTAGACAGTTATCTGTTGGCCTTTGATGATATGTATATAATATGATGGTTGAAATCATTACTTAGGACAACCTACTAACATTACTTATGATTTTTAGAACATCATATAATTCTTATCAATCAATTGTAAATTACTTCTTTTTTAAATATAATGTGATTTGGAATGATTAGAGATTGAGATTCCGTTGTGTAAGTGTTAAAAGTTAAAACCAATTTGCTTTAAACATGGTTTGAAAAAGATTACTATCTCATGCAACCGAATAGAGGTGAGGGGATGCCTTGGCAGTACAATATAATATAATAACAAAAAAGAGAACAAAGAAAAAATATTTATAGACATAATATAGCCGAAAACAGGTACATGCTCAAAAGGACAGGGGATCGTCCCTTCAAGCACAAAGACAAGTATTCAAATTGACAAGGCTGAATCACTTTCACTTTGATAACATCTATAAATATCAAAGCTTGTTACTTTAATTTTCTGAGTATGAGTTTTCTTAGAGACAAAAACTAACAAGAAAATACAATGTTGCGTATCAAATCAGTGCAATTTATTGTCCTACCAATTTTCCTCCTCATTTCTTCAACTATCCTTTCAGGTTCTAATGGAAATTCTCAAATTCACCTCCAACTAACCCTTCAAGGTAAGTTCTTTATTTCTTTTATTTCTATATGTTTCAAGTATTGGGTTTAGCTTTGCACAATGTTTTGCTCAGAACTTTGTTAGTATCACCACTTGAAATGGTTTTACATAGGGATTGTCGACCAGGCCCATAACGACATGGTCGTTTCATGGGAAACAAGGAAGAGGTCTCTTCTTGCTGAAAACAAGTCTATGATATTAGCTGCAAAAAGAACACACAGGAAAGATCCTTTTGACAATTTTAAGTACTACAAAGGTGGATGGAATATTAGTGAAAAGCATTATTTCTATGTGAGTTTCCTTGGAGCCAAATTCAATTGCCTTCTAAATGTTTTGTTATTGCATTAAATTTATTGGTGTCTACTAATTATATTATTTTCATTGTGGAGCTTTCTTTTCCGAGAATTTGAGTTAAACCTTTCATCTGGGTTTGCTTGGTTTTATTGTATTGTGACAATTTTCAATTTATACAAATGAAATCTTAATTCCCACTTTATTTTTTTTTATTTTTTTTTCTTAACACTATTTAGATGACCATAAAATCCTGTTTCTTATGCAGTCTGTTTCTTACACTGCGGCTCCTATATTTCTGCTTACTGTACTCTTATTTCTGGGAATTGCTGTGACCTTATTAGTCCTCTGTATTAGACGTTGTTGCTGGCGACTGAAGAATTATGGTTATTCTAGAACTGCATATGCACTTTCTCTTACGTTTCTCATATTCTTCACTATTTCTGCAACGTAAGTCAATTACAATTTCTTTCTTCATATGGTTAAATGCACATATGCATATATTACAAAGACAGTTTCTAACCCTACTTGTCTTCCTTTTTTTGTTTCAGGATTGGATGCATTGTTCTTTACATTGGACAGGAAAAGTTTCATAATAGTTGTTCTAGTACACTAAATTATGTAGTGAATCAGGCAGATAATACTGTCGAAAATCTTATTACTGTATCGGAGTATCTATCTGCTGCAAAAGGAGTACGAGTAGATCAATTTTTTCTGCCTCCTAGAATCCAAAACAGCATCAGCAAAGTTGACGAACTGATAAATGCTTCAGCTACTACTCTTCAAAAGAGGACGGATAAAAATTCAGATGAAATACAGAAAGTTTTGGATTCTGTGTAAGTCCATAAGTTAATTATCTTACCATGCTGTTTTCTTTTTTCTATTGTTGTTGTTGATTAGAGTATTTTGATCTGTTTTTCTTTCAGACAAGCGATTCTGATGACAGTTGCCGCTGTAATGCTCCTCTTAGCATTTCTTGGTTTCTGTAAGCTTACTAATCACTAACAAATTAAAGATAATTAATTGTTTCTAAGTATCCTACTATAAATACTTTCATTTCATGCAGCGCTATCAATTTTTGGCTTGCAAACTTTTGTTTACATGTGAGTATCTTAGCTGCATTAATCACTTTTTGAAGTCATCTTATTTGTTGCTTTGTATCTTTTATATATGTTAATCTCATTCTTTAATAATTTCAGACTGTCTATCATAGGATGGATCTTCGCGACATGTGCATTGATTTTATGCTGCTTATTTCTCATTCTTCATAAGTAAGTGAACATCATTAAAAGATAAAACTAAAATTTTGAAGTTGATATTTTAGACAATTTGCAGGAATTGCTAAATTCAGCAACTTTTTGGCCTCTTTTCATTGCAGTGTAGTTGGAGATACTTGTGTTGCAATGGAAGAATGGGTTCAAAACCCAACAGCTCACACAGCTTTAGATGATATTCTTCCCTGTGTAGACAAAGCAACTGCACAGCAAACCTTATCAGAAAGTGAACAAGTCACTTACCAACTAGTTCTTGTTGTTAACTCATTCATCAACATCTCCAATACCGACCCACCAAAAAATATGCCTCCTAACTTACCACCAGAGTCTGAAAATTTGTATTACAATCAATCCGGTCCACTAGTACCGGTTCTCTGCAATCCTTTCTATTCTGATATGACAGACAGGATCTGTGCTGCTGCTGAAGTCTACTTTACCAATGCATCAAAGGTAATCTTTTTTTCTCTTTGTCCTTGTGATTTGTTGGTTTATTTTAATTCTACTGAGATCGAAACTTGCAAGCTCACAACACTAAACTTTCAAACTCACTGGTCAGGTATATTTGACATCGAAGGTTGAAACGTCACAACCATTCATTTGTGTTTAATGCAGGAATGGAGCAAGTATATATGCCAAGTCTCAGAAAATGAAACTTGCATTACGACAGGTCGTTTGACACCTAAATTTTACAACCAAATGGCGTTTGCTGCAAATGTTAGCTATGCCCTGAATCACTATAGTCCATTCCTAGCTGACCTAGTAGATTGCACTTTCGTCCGCGAAACTTTTACTGGTATTTTTGAGCAGCATTGTCCAGGTCTGAATCGCTACAGTGGGTGGATCTTTATTGGCCTTGTCATGGTTTCAGCTGCAATAATGGTTTCTTTGATCTCCTGGGTACTCTATGCCAGAGAGAGGCGTCACCGTGTTTATTCAAAACAGTTTTTAAAGCTAGATGCTCAGGATAGAATAGAACAAGAAGATGGTGTTCAATGATTTTTAGAGATTTTGCTTTTATTTTTCAGATCATTTAAAAAAAATAGTAATATAAGAATAGTCAATAAATGATCATACTTGGCTTGATTATTAATGGTTCGAATTTTTTTCTTCTCGTTCCCGAACCTCAGGGAGGAGTGAGCAATAATCGGACGTAATATTCAAATCAGATAGAGCCAGTTATAATTTGATTTTGACAAGAAAAGTAATCAATTTTTTAGGTCGATTTTAATTTTTGATTGATTATCCAAATTTTTTTTTATCCAAAATAGTGTGATTCAATTTCATATTTCATTCGAGTGTAGTGCTGAAAATTTATATATGTATATATATATTACAAATATTTAAAATATACAAATATATATTAGATACATATATTCTTACCGTATACAAATTTAATGTATTATAATTTTTATTTTATCGAATTAAATTTTCATATTTTTACTTCGTTTAATATATATATACCATATCTAATGTATTATATAATTTCTTATTTTATCAAATTGAGTTTTTATATTCTTATCTTATTTAATATGTAATTTATATAATCAATTAAATTAAAAATTTTAAATAATATTTTTCTATTTTATTTTTAGTCAATAAGATTAAAGGGCAATTATCATTATTAAATTAAAATATCTCCGGTGGAAAACTCAATTTTATCCATTGGTACAGTGTATGGGTAGAAATATACTGTAGTGCAGGTAATTGTTACTCGTGAAAGATTTCAGTATTGACACGGAATTTATTGAATCACAATTGTCGTTTCCGTTCGTTTTCTCATTCCGTTTCTCTTCTTCCTCGAAATTTTCACTGTTTCTAATAGCCAGCAACCGACCATCAACAAAATTATCACAAGGTTCTTCTTTTTTTCTTTCCCCGTTTTTAAAAAGGACCGATCTTTTTTTAAGCTTTGACTGATTCTCTTCTCCCTAAAAATTTGATTGCTTTAAGGTAAATGATGAAGGGAGTAACTTATCAATTGAAACCCTTCATTTGATTTTTGATTTCTGTGATGGGTTTTAAAATTTGGAATTTTTCCCCTTTAATTTAGAGCTCCTCTAGCGGTTTATGTTTTAATTTTTTAATTTACCATCTTTAAATCATAATTTTACGGAATTATCAAGAAGATTGTTATATTTTTCTTTTCTTTCCTTACTAAGTTTATTACTGTGGGATCAAATTAAGATATACTGGTTTAGAGTTTAAGAGTAAGTTTTAGCTTAATCAAAAGTTATAGATTTTCCATTTGCAGTAGAATCAATAGAGATTTTAAGGCTAACTCTATTGTGTTAGATTTATCTTGACAATTCTCAGTCTTTCTTTGTAGTTTTAGCAGCTGTTAATTAATTGTTCCCGGTTGGAATCTGATGGATACCAATGAGAGACCTACTGGCCAAGGTGAACAACCTGCAGTAGATGCTGGTGATTGGAGAGCTGTCTTGCAGCCTGATACTCGACAGCGAATTGTCAATAAAATGTCAGTGTTGTTTCTTTCAATATGTCGCTTACTATCATTTACCTATTGCATTTGAGAATTCTTATTTATCTAGTATCAATGCCTTTGCTACGAAATTTAGTAATTTACATTCCTAACGTTACTGCTCCGTCAAGAGTTCCCTTCTTTGTGGTTGTGATGTAATTGATAACACAATATTTTGCATGTGTAGAATGGAGATATTAAAGAAACATCTTGTTTGTGCCTGTAATATAATTGGTAATGCAATATTTGCATGTAGAATGGAGACATTAAAGAGACATCTTCCATTTTCTGGTCAAGAGGGATTAGAACAACTCAGGAAAATTGCAGTGCGGTTTGAGGAAAAGATTTATGTTATTGCTAAAAGCCAGGTATGTCCTTAATGATGAAATGCACATCCTTATTATGTCGATCCTCTTGGTTTGTTCATTTTATTAGAAGGGTAAGGGTTTCTTTGTGAGTGCAAAACAAAGGAAGTGTAAAAAATAAATAAAATAAAATAATAGGGGAGAGGGAGAAATCATAAACTGGGTGGGAGGGGAACTGCAAATATTGATTTTCCACCATATCCCAAAGGTTCAGCATGTAGCCTTCTAATACATGAACATGCACATCAGAATCTTGATAGCTACATTTCTGTTGTGGACTGTTATGAGATACATTTTATTCTAATGATCTCTAATTTCAGCCGGATTATCTACGGAAAATTTCTTTGAAGATGCTCTCTATGGAGGCCAAGTATCAACGTCCTATGTTCAATTCTTTACCATCCGGACAGCTTGGCCCAGAAGGTAATAACTTGATTCAACGTTGGACTTGTATTTGATGCGATTATCCAAGTATTAACTGATGTTAGCTTTTGGTATGATGTAAGGTTAAGATTTTCTTGTCTGTTTGGATTAATTAACTCTAATTTACTAGCCCTTAACTTTTGATTGATTAAAGCAATTCCAAATTCACTCTGAACATAGTTAGGCTATTTAGAAATTTACGAAGCTAAAGTTGGTATTAAGCATTGTACTTTGCTGGAGTTCAAATCAGAGGAGCAGTTCGCTGCTTTCGCAATTTGACTAGCAAAATTACAGAGAAGGATGTAAAAGGAGAGAGAATTAGGAGTTTTTTTTTGTACAAATTGAAAATTTAATACTATAATGTGAAGTGTTGAATAATTTACTCGAACTTGCAGACATTTTTTACTTGTTGAAATCATTTTATTTGCTGCTATTTAACTAATTAACTTTTTCTTATTTGCTTCATAGATGTAAAGAAAGCAGAGTTGGAAGAACTTACAAGAGAAATTATGGAGCTTAACTTAGAGCCGGTGGAATTGTATAAAGATGTTGAAGTTGTTGTTCGTACTTCCTCATCTGATATGGAATTTAGATGATGTGTATGTTTATTTGGAGAAATTGGATGGCGTTTAAGTGATGTTTTATGTTTCTTTGGGAGAATTTGGATGATGTTTACTTTTATACATTAATTTGTGTTTATTTGAAGAATATAATCAAATCCAGGCAACAAAAAGAAATAACCTACTATTTTCTTGCTCATCACTAACACGTACGTGTCTCTGCTCACCTACAACCCATCCAGTCTCGTTCAAGTGTAGCCTACACAGGATTACTGCTATTACAACATCTGGTGTACTTTATCCAGAATCAACGGCTCATTTGAATCGATCATCAATGTTGGAGGTGTCGTCTTCATCAAAATCAAAGAAAATGATTATCAATTCAAAAGCTGATATCATATAGGCATTTCTTTTGCAGATTATCAAGCCACGATCTTCAAAGAAGACGAAACTTTCAGCCCAAGCCTACAAGGTTCTCTCCTTTTAATTCCTGCAATCACCATTTTCATGGTGGGCTCACTGTTTCTTGACCAACATAGAGCAGGAGAGATGGAGGTGGTCTTTCTTTTCTTTTCCTTTTTTCTTTCTTTGTTTCGTTCACCGCCACCCATCACCAGAGACTTTTCGTAGTTTACTATTTTTATATTCTTTTTTTCATATTTAACAATATGTAATTTTTATTATTATAAATGTTTTTACAATCCTAAAAGGTTTAAGATTTTAATATTTTTAACTATTTCAATATTGCAATCAAAATGGAGAATAAATCATTTAAAAAATAATATACTTCAAAAATATTTTTCAAATATAAACTATTTTTCGGAAGCAAAGAAGCCTAAACGTCAGAAAATTAGAAAACATAAAAATGAATTTTTAATTTAGTTGTTTTTTCTTTTTAATGAGATTTTCGGGAAAATTGAATTTTTGATTGATGATGTTGGTAAAATTGCAAGCTAATCCTCGTCGGTGCCTTATCTTTCTTTTCTTACAATATGTTTTCCTTTTTGCATATATGATTTTTATTTAATACATATGATTGATAATTTTTATCTGTGTATATATTACAGTAATTGCCACTAATTCAGTTTGTTAGATTAGCTAACTAACTTTTTGTTATTCAAACCATATAAGATAATATTCAATAAAGTATATAATTTATAAATTAAACATGATAATATATACATTAATATATATGGTAATATAATGTAATATGGTAATAATATTTTATGTGTACTGAATAAGGTATATTAAATAGGTTAAGAATATAATATCGTGAAAGATTTAATTTATTGCTTGAAAATTTTAATTTTGACTAATTGTATTATATAATACATAAGGTACATATTAAATATGACATGAATATAAATATTATTTTTAATAAATATTTAATTTGATTAGTTATAATTATTTTTCTACAAGTAACTTATTCTATAAAATATAAATGTAATTTATTATTATTTATTAAAAATATATTATAAGTATTATTTCATATAAAATAAAAATAAAACTCACTAAAAATATATGTATAATATAAAATTATAATATAATGTGTGATATTAGCAAATATATAATACATTAAAAGAATCTTTTTGTTAAAAAAAAGCAACTATAAATTAATTATATGCTCATAAAATTAGCAAAAGATAAAAAAATACCAAAAATAGAAATTGATATATTAATTATTATAATAATTAATATTGGTTTCTCGTACTTTCATAATATAACAGTTCATGATATTATATTATATACTGAAAAATTAAATTAATTAAATTTAAATTGTTATAAGAAATTTATTGTTTGATAAGTAATTTTATTTTCATGAAAATTTAGTTTTTAAATTATAATAATATTTTATAATGATAAATATATTATTTTAAATTGAGGCGGTTTTTGTTTAACTGCAATTTATTCCTCATTGCAGATTTGAGTTTAAAGATTAGGATATCTGTTATATAAAATCCATTAACTAAATGGGTTTGGATATTAGTTATTTGTAGGTATACAAATTCATTTAAAAAAAATAAATTATGATATTTTAAATAAAAAATCAAAAAATACTTTTTGTAAGTTTATAAAAAATTAATTAGAAAGGAGTGGAGCGACACTTTTGATAATAAGAATACCAATTTCACTATTTGAAGTTTTATTTTTAAATAATGAATGTGAAGAGAGTCAAAAATATATATTATATTGAAAATTTTGATATCGATATTTTCAAAATTAAGCTGTCATGATTTTATTTTATAGAGAGAAATTAAATATGCGGAGTACAATAAGCCTATACTAAATAACTCATTCCGAGATCTATAATAAGTGTTTGTAAAATTTAAAATGTAACGTGTGTAAGGATAAATTTATGTATTTAGATGATTATTATTGCTATTTATATGAAATATTTCATTATTTAAAATATAAGACTATTACTATTTAATATAAGAATATGATGAAAAAAAAATATTTTCTCCATTTATTTTGATTTGTCGATTTAATAAATTGTTTTATCTCAAAATATTATCACTTTGAGAAGACAAAGGGATATCAATAATTTTTTTTTATTTTACTCTTATTTCTATTAAATACAAATAATAATTTTCATGAGTTTTTAAACCCTATTATCATTTTCATCCCTTACCCGCATAATTTTAGTGAAAAAAAATATTGAGATAAGAGTAATTTGAACAAAATAAAGAATGATATAGCCAAATTAAGAGATAAAAATGAAAAAAAGGGGTAAAATTAGTATAATTCAACTATAATAATAATATTATGCTATTCTTATTTTTGTTCAAACACAAATCATTAGTTGCGTGGAATAGTCAATCATCGTTTGAATTGCTTCTTTGAAAGAGATAATAGTATTAGCCTATTAGCATTCGAATGGAGGCTAAAATTGTAAACTACACATAAGTTTATAACGTTAATGGAAAATAAAATAGATTGATAAAAATTGCACAATTTATGTTTTAATTAATAAGTATTTAGAAATTGGTATCAATGAAATTATTGTCAATATATAAATGGGAGCTTAAATTTTCTAAAAAATAATTTTAATAGCGAGCTTAATTTTTAGATTGACCTTGAAATTTTATACTATTAAAATTATATTCTTAAATATTTTTAATTTATAAAACGGCAACGATCAAATATAAATTTACATATTTTTAATTATTAAATAAATCTTTAATAGAGTAATATTTTATGATTATTTTTATATCAATTATTCAATGATGATTTATAGAATTTTAATTGTTTAATTAATTTAAAATATTTAATAAATGTAATTTTTTAAATTAAATTTGAGTGATTACAATTTCGTAAGTTTAAAGATTTAATGGATTAACCTAAAGTTGATATATCATTAAACTTTTCTTGTAAATTTTAGGTCATAGCTTATTCATTTAGCCATGAAGTTAATACAATTATTGTTTGATTATAATCAAATTAATTGAAGTAGCATTTATGTTTCAAAAATATTTAATAAAAAATAGAAGAAAAAAAAGGAGGGTAATGATGGTATTTACACGTGAATATATATATATATATATTAATAATATTTCAGTAATATATCTGTGCATTGTGTTAGAATCTGGGAATGAATAGTTTTTCTGTCGATTTTCTCTTTCCCTTTCTCTGGTTTCTCCTCTAAATTTTCAGTGTTTCTGATAACGAACAACAAAATCATTGAGAAACCCTCCAATCGCAAGGTGCTTCTTTTCTCTTTCCCTAATTTTAGAAAAAGAAATGATATTCTTTAAGCTTGTAACTGATTCTCTTTTTCTCTAGAAATTTGATTTCTTTAGGGGAAACGATGAGGAGGATAATCTATCAGTTGAAACCCTTTATTTGATTTTTCATTTCTGTGGTGGGTTTTGAAATTTCGATTTTCTTTCCTTTAATTTCGATTTATTGGATTTTGTTTTAATTTACCATCTTTAAATTATAATTTTACAAATTATCGGAAATAGTTTAACTTCTCCCGTTCGTTCTTTGGTTCTTTTATTACTGTGGAATCAAAATAACACTGTTACGCTTTGAGAGTAAATTTTAACTTGATGAATGTTAAGCAAAAAAAAAATAATTAAATTTTCTTTTTTTTATTGGTTATTTGCGGTAGAATCAATAACATAGTAGAGTTTTTTAGGCTAATTATAGAATTAGATTTATTTTGTCAATTGATAGTCTTTCTTTCTTTCTTAGAGCTCTTAGCAGCAGTTAATTAATTATTCTTGGTTGGTATCTGATGGATACCAATAACTGGAGGCCTACCGGCCAAGGTGCAGAACCTACAATGGATGCTGGTGATTGGAGAGCTCAGTTGCAGCCTGATTCGCGGCAACGAATTGTCAACAAGATGTTGGTGCCGTTGCTTTCAATTTGTAGCTTTTCATTTACATATATCTAAGTTTTAGTGGCTTTGCTATAAAATTAGTAATTTACATCCCTAACGTTAATACAATATTTTATACATTGAGGGTCCTTTTCTTTGTGCTTGTAATATAATTGGTAATGCAATATTTGCATGTAGAATGGAGACATTAAAGAGACATCTTCCATTTTCTGGTCAAGAGGGATTGGAAGAACTCAAGAAAATTGCAGTGCGGTTTGAGGAAAAGATTTATACTGCTGCTACAAGCCAGGTATGTTCTTAATGATGAAGTATATGTCCTTATGTTAATCCTCTTGGTTTGTTCATTTTATTTAGTAGGGAAGGAGAAGATTGATCCTGAACATTGGAAGTGTACACAAAATAATAGAGGAGAGGGAGAAAAGGCCCAAAGTTTTGGTTGGGGGGGGAGGAGGGTGTTGTTTGTTGTGGGTGGATTGGGGGGCAGCGGCACTGCAAATATGGGTATCCACTATATGCCAATGATCGAACATGTAGCCTCCTCCCCCACCACATGCACGCACGCACACCCACCCTCCTCCTCCAAATCTTGACTGCAACATTTTTATAGTGGATCGTTGTGAGATCTAAGTTTATCCTAATGATCTTTGATTTCAGCCGGATTATCTACGGAAAATTTCTTTGAAGATGCTTACAATGGAGTCCAAGTCTCAAAATCCTATGCCGAATTCTTTACCACCCAATGCGTCCGGCAATAGCAACAGACCCCCTGATCCAGGAGGTAACAGCTTTATATAACATTGGACTTCCATTTGATGTCATTGTCAATATTTCATTTGGGTTAATGTCACAAGCAGTCATGAACTAGTCAGTGACTGTCCCTGATGTAGCAATAACCCTAATTCTAAATTAGGTTAGATAGGAAGAGAATATTGAAAAGAGAGGAAAAATTAATCAAAATCTCAACCTAACTACGTTGGAACTTTTGGTTTCACAACCCGAAATAAGTTACCAGAATTTTTTTTTTTTTTTTATAATTATTCCTAAAAAATCTGATATCTGCCTCTAAAATAAAACATTACAGCCTTATAACTCTGACTAGAATATGGATTTTAATTATAAATCCTTATATAGGATAGGGACTAAACATAAAATCCTACTAGAGTAAATTCCTAAGTAGTAAAATCCTAATGCAAAAAGGTTTTTACTATTTCAAATAAAGTCTAACTTGGCTAAAACATACTTACGTTGACATGAATAGTAACTTTTTCTGAAACTTATGCTCCTGCATCTGTCAGAAAGTTAGTAAATTTCAATTTCTTTTTAAATTACGAAATTTTTATTTTTATGAAGATTAAACCACTGAAACCAAAACTGATTTAATTTATCAAAAATATGGTGTGGTAACCATAGTGGACATTTTTATTATATTTTTGCGTTCAATGCTATTCGAAAGAATTTTCCTTCTCATGTTTATTCTCACTCTTTCTGCTCTACGTCAAAGTAAAATATATACGAGGAAACAAAAAAATTGTGTAAAAGATGAGAAACTGAGAAATTCGATATGCATAAAAAAAAGAAAATATTAGAATCCAATATGGTTCTATTGTTAGACAGATCGAACTTTAATTTTCTTTAGGAGATTGAAGTATAGTGATTAGTTCTGTTGATTCTAGTTATATTCACCATTCATGTTGCCCCATTTATTTGCAACTTTTATACTTTCTGTTTTGGAGATAAATGGCAAATGCTTGTACTGAAGAATCAGCGGTTGCTTCTTTCTTGAATTTCTGGTTATTGTTCTCTAACTTGGTTTCTTTTCATCTTTTCTCTTATGCTGAACAGCATCTCATAGCATGCCACCCCAAGGTCACAGTCAAGGGCAGTCACTTCCGATTCCATTGTCAGTTAATCAGTCCCAAACACGTCAGCAGTTGCTACCCCAGAACATTCAGAATAATATGCCATCTACTGGGGTTCAGAGTTCTGCCACTTTGACATCTGTACTACCTTCTGTTTCTGGTTTAGCACAGAATTCTATCCCAAATGTTGTTAGTCAGAATCCTAACATGCAGAATATGCCTGGAGTTCAGCAGAACTCGGCAGCAAATTCAGTGGGCCAAGGCGTGCCCTCCAATATTTTTGCCAATTCTCAGAGACAAATGCAAGGAAGGCAGCCAGTTCTTCCTCAACAGCAGCAGCAACAGTCCCAACAGTATAATATTTATCAGCAGCAATTCCAACAACAATATATGAAGCAGAAGCTCCAGCAGCAGGGAAATCTCCCACATACGCTTGTGCCATCTCACATCCAGCAGCAACAACAGCAGCAGCAGCAGCAGCAAAGCCTATTACAGCCAACTCAATTGCAATCTTCTCAGCAATCTAGTATGCAATCATCATCTGTTATGCAGCCTTCCATGATGCAATCAGCACCACTCTCTGGTCTTCAACAGAATCAGTCTTCTGTTCAACAATCAGCGCAATCCATACTTCAACAACATCAACAATCTGTCCTCAGGCAGCCGCAGCAAACACAGCAGACTGCTAGTATTCATCAACAGCAGTCATCAATGATGCAGCAGCCATTGTTGCCCCCTCAGCAGCAGCTAATGGGCCAACAGTCCAATACCACAAATATGCCGCAAAATCAGTTAATTGGACAACAAAACAGTGTTGGAGACATGCAGCAGCAACAACAGAGGTTGCTAGGCCAGCAGAATACCCTTCAAAATCTGCAGCAGCAGCAACAGCAGCAACAGCAACACCACCAGCAGCAGTTAATGGCTCAACAGAATAACCTCTCAAGTATGCATCAACAACAATTAGGCTCTCAAAATAATGTCTCTGGTTTGCAGCAGCAGCAACAGCAGCAGTTGCTTGGAACCCAGCCTGGCAACTCGAGCATGCAAAGTAATCAGCATTCTGTACACATGCTGCAACAGCAGAAGGTTCCATTACAGCAACCAGCACAGCAAAATGCAACCGGTTTGTTGCCTACTCAGGGGCAGCAGTCGCAAGCACAGCTACCACAGCAGCAGTTGATGTCTCAGATGCAATCACAACCAACACAGTTGCAACAACAGCTGGGTTTGCAACAGCAGTCTAATCCCTTGCAAAGGGATCTGCAGCCAAGGATCCAATCATCAAGTCAGGCGCCAGGTTCCTTGCTTCAACAGCAGAATGTAATTGATCAGCAAAAGCAATTATATCAACCTCAGAGAGCTCTTCCAGAGACATCATCAAGTATGTCACAGATTTTCTGTTCCTAGTCATGATCTCACTCTGCTTTTCTTCTGATTTTTGCTTATCATTTGCATTCCAATTTGTATCACACTTCTCTGGAGGATATGAGAATGGTTTAAGTAAAACCTAACCTTCACCATAGCTTTATGTGCTGCTGAAGGCTAATATTCATTTTTTCAGTTGTTATGGTTTCCATGTAGCATCTATGAGAAAAACTGTCATGTCCTCTGCTTCATAGTCCCATTTTCTGTATGTGTCCAACTTTAATGTCTGGGAATTCAACTTATATTTCTTAAACTGAATGCTTCACTGAGGAGTATAGAAATGTCAGCAAGTCAATTGACTCATGATCATCTCCTCAATGCTAATTGTAATGCATGTGACTAATACTTACTAAAGTAAAAAAGAGGGTGATGCTAGCAATTATGAAATAGTGTTTATATGAGGAGGATTGTTTTAAATATTTTTCCTTCTTAATGTGTAAAAATTTCTATTTCTTTTGTTTTTGGTTTTGGATTGTAACCATACATGGTTTCAGAAGTAGAAGTGGAATTTTTTCTCTCATTCCCGTTTAGACTTCTCTTATTTTGTACCTGAGAGGCACATGCTCCTTGTGTAATCCTATTGTGCTTGAATGGCCTGCCTTTGTTATCTTTTTCTTTTAGTTTAACAAATTTGATTGGACATTTGATTATGTCCTTATTTCTTTGTTCTTTTGGTAGTGTCATATATTGATAGGATCCTGCAACTGTACATTGTTTTATTATGAATATATTTTTGGAGTGTGTAGCGCATGTCTATGTTTTAGTTGACTTACACGTGTATGTATGCATATCTCTGTAGCATCACTTGATTCGACAGCACAGACTGGCCATGCAAATGGGGGTGATTGGCAAGAGGAAGTCTATCAAAAGGTATTTTATATGACATTCTGTGTCACAGGAAGTTTGTATGTTATTAGGACCAAATTTAAGGGATTTTTTTTTTCCTGGCTAGAGCATTAGGGAACTGTTGGCTGGGATATAACCATGGTTGGTTAGGAATCAAATTAGTTGCTTTAACAATAAGTAATAAGCAATAATGGATTATAAAACTAGAAAAACTTCACCTTTTAAGGTCAATCATTTTGGCAGAAATCTGGTTCCACAATCATTTTGCTAAGGTTTTTTATATATAGCAAGCATAAAACCATGGAAATTTTGAACCGAGCCACTATATCCATTAAAGACGTAGAATATATAAGGTTTTCGTGCCTTTCCATTTTATGCATACGAATGTGCCTTGTCAACAGCCTGGTATTGCTGTGGTCTTCTATTGTTTCAATCCATATCTGTAGCTCTCTTCTGTATTTTCCTTAATTCTCTCTACAAGTGTGGCTTGGAACATGTTTATTTTTTATTATCTTGCCTCAGGAAACAAAGCCTTTTATTTTTGATAAAATTTTTATATATATATTTTTTATATATAGATCAAAGCCATGAAGGAGATGTACCTGCCTGAACTAAATGAAATGTACCAGAAAATTTCCACGAAATTACAGCAGGTAATTGAACTTGCTATTTGTTTGTTTATCAATTCTTTGCCTAATCGTTACTTGTGATCTCCCATTTTCTGGTTAATTTATTGTCATAATTGTGACATGGTGCTGATGTGTCTTTCACTCTCATGTTGCATTTCTATATTACTGCTTTACACCTATGGTTGTGGGAAAAAAAAAAGATCTTCTGCAAAGAAAAGGAAGATCTTTGCACATATGCAATATATATACTGACATACGCATGGTTGGTAATATCAATTTTGTTGCAAAGAATTAGTTTGTTAGTTCATTGCCTAAGCATTACTTGTGAACTCCCTATTCCAGTTTACTTATTGTGGTACTGGTAACTAGTGTTGCCTGTCTATATTGTTGGTATGTCATCTGCACTGGTTTAAAACCTCCAGTTGTGGAAAAAAATAAATAAATAAATAAATAAAAGTTTGCCTGCAAAGAAAAGAAAGAAAATCTTTACAACAGGTGCAATATATATAAACTCTCTCTCACACACACGTATGCTTGGTAACTCTTTTGTTGCAAAGATTTGGTTTGATTCTGGAGGCTCACGCTTGTGCTATTCTTTTTCCAGCATGACTCTCTTCCACAGCAATCCAAGCCAGAGCAGCTTGAGAAACTAAAAGTATTTAAGACGATGTTAGAGCGTATAATATCATTCTTACAGGTTTCAAAAAATAGTATTGTACCTTGTTTCAAGGATAAATTGGGTTCATATGAGAAGCAGATTATCAATTTTATAAATACAAATAGACCCAGAAAGTCTATGCCATCACTTCAGCCAGGACAAATTCCCCAGTCTCACATCCAGCAACCTCAATCTCAAGTTTCTCAAGTGCAGTCTCATGAAAATCAAATGAACCCCCAAATGCAATCAATGAACTTGCAAGGGTCTGTGCCAACAATGCAGCAGAACAACATGTCAAGTTTGCAGCACAGTTCTTTATCTTCCTTATCTGCGGCTTCTACAACACAGCAAAACATGATGAATTCACTGCAACCATCATCCAATTTAGATTCAGGTCAAGGAAATGCAATGAGCTCATTGCAGCATGCAACAGTAGGATCTGTACAACAGAATTCTGTGAGCACTCCCCAACAGGGCAACATTAACAATTTGTCATCACAAAATGGGGTGAATATGCTGCAGCCAAATATTCCCCTTCAGTCAAATCCCAGTATGCTTCAACATCAGCATTTGAAACAACAACAAGAACAGCAGATGACTCAACAACTCAAACAACAATATCAACAGCGCCAGATGCAGCAGCAATTAATTCAGAAGCAGCAGATTCAGCAACAACAGCAACAGCAGCAATTACACCAACAAGCAAAGCAGCAGCTGCCAGCACAGATGCAGGCACACCAAATGCCACAGGTACATCAGATGAATGATGTCAATGAGCTTAAGATCAGACAGGGGATGACTGCTAAGCCAGGTGTTTTTCAGCAACATCTTCCGACCATTCAGCGGACAGCTTATCCCCATCAACAAATGAAATCAGGAGCTTCATTTCCCATTTCTTCACCCCAACTGCTTCAGGCTGCTTCCCCTCAATTGTCTCAGCATTCCTCTCCTCAGGTTGATCAACAAAATCTACTATCAATTAAAGCTGGAACCCCTTTACAGTCTGCAAACTCTCCTTTTGTTGTCCCTTCTCCTTCAACTCCCATAAATGTGTCTCCTATACCGGGAGATTCTGAGAAACCTGTATCTGGTATTTCCTCACTTTCAAATGCCGGAACCATTGGACAACAACAAACAACAGGTGCTCAAGCACCGGCTCCATCACTTGCAATTGGCACTCCCGGTATATCAGCCTCACCTTTGCTTGCTGAGTTTACTGGTTCTGATGGTGCACCTGGTAATGCTTTGACTATTGCTTCTGGAAAGTCAGCTGTTATGGAGCAACCTCTTGAGCGATTGATTAAAGTGGTTGGTCATGCCCTTTCTAGGTCTTTATATGGTTTTTTTGATACATCTTGATCTTGGGATGGTTAAAGGGGGAGGGTGGACCTTTGAAAATGTTTTGTTGGTATTGTTATTGATTATGAATGTCAAATTCATGCTATAATTGCCTTTCACAGGTTAAGTCTATGTCCCCTAAAGCATTGAGTGCATCTGTCAGTGACATAGGATCAGTTGTCAGTATGATTGACAGAATTGCAGGATCAGCCCCAGGCAATGGATCTAGAGCTGCAGTTGGTGAGGATTTGGTGGCAATGACAAATTGTCGTCTTCAGGCAAGAAATTTTATCACCCAAGATGGAGTGCCTGGGACGAAGAAAATGAGGCGATATACAAGTGCTATGCCATTGAATGTTGTGTCATCAGCTAGCAGTGTAAGTGATAGTTTTAAGCAGTTGAATGGTCCAGAGACATCAGATTTGGAATCAACTGCAACATCATGTGTCAAGAAGCCTAGAATTGAGGTATTTTTACTTTTGTTAAATGATAAAAGCTTTCAAAATTTTGTAATAAATCAATGGAAAAACTTGTTAAGGATTTTTCCTTCCAGTTCAAATATATTAATCTGTGGATCTCTTTTTTAGTTCTATGTTAGAACAATACTTTTGTTTTTATTGCTTGTAATGTCTCATGCTACAAGTACCAGATTCTCTTGCTTTTTATAATATATATTGCTTGGTGGTTCAGTTCCAGATGTTATATGTTTAACATTTTCATCTGCGATTTTGACTAGTTTTATGTTAGAAAAATTTAGTATACATCCTGAAAACAGTCAGAATAATCTTTAACATTTTTATCATTAGCACCAACAACCAGAAAAGTGATTGAAATAAAATTTAAAAAAAAAAAAAGCATTGTGTAAGTGCTTCTCGGGTTTCTATCGAAATTCTGAATCGATAAGCGAGAATTTGTCTTTTGATAATATGGTCAAGTAAATTTGTTTGTACATGAAATTAAAATCCGAACATCCTGATAAACGGAAAAACTTCACTGGTCCATTTCACTCTGAGAAATGTTTGGGTAGCATTTTATTTGCACCTCATTCTTGCTTGGAAATCTCATTCACTTCCTCTGAATGGTTAAATGGCATGGTTCCTGTGCAGGCTAATCATGCCCTTCTTTTGGAAGAGATACGGGAAATTAATCAGCGACTCATAGACACAGTGGTTGATATTAGTGAGGAAGATGTTGATCCAACTGCAGCTGCTGCTGCTGCTGCTGAAGGGGGTGAAGGAACCATTGTCAAGTGCTCATTCAGTGCTGTTGCTCTTAGTCCAAACTTGAAGTCACAGTATGCTTCAGCACAAATGGTGGGCATTCTGACCTAATATGAAGTTTTATACTGCATGTACCATTCATTTCTTTGTATTTACCTTGTTCATTTTTTACTGTGCAGTCACCAATTCAGCCTCTTAGATTGCTTGTGCCTGCCAATTATCCTAATTGTTCTCCGATACTACTAGACAACTTACCAGTTGAAGTCAGGTATGGGAACAAGTGAATCTGATCTGTACTATTTCTTCCTCTTTCTCGTGTGCTGGTATTTTACTTGAATGTTTGGGATCTCTCTGTCACTCTGAGGAAATTGCTGACATCTAAGGCTCACCCATTTTTCGCCCCTAATTTTTTCCTTCTCTCTCTGTTTCAAGAAAGAAAGTCGTCTTAACACACACATGCACATATATATACATAGCAAAAGTTTTATCAATCTTTTCAGTATCTATGAAATAATTTGGCATGAATAATGACCCTGTAAATCTTGATCAGGAAGTTTTATTAGGCACCTAAATGATTTTGAATAACTTTGATTTGTCTGGTGGATTTCTCTGAATGATAAAAAAATGAAAGACTACATTTTATTGGAAACCTAGTCCAAGTTAGACTTTTACATGGAATAAATTTCCCTTGAGCTTGGTCATATGCTTTCTTGTTGACTATTTATTGCTTGATGGATTAGAACTTTGCCTCTAGATAAGGATAAATATTTATAAATCTATGTTTGGCACAAATAAGAAAATTTCTTAGTCATCTTAGAGTGTGAATTTTTTCATACATGCAGCATAATTTCCCCACTTTCTTTGTGCGACAGTATAACTGGATATAATGAACAAAATAGTTATAACTAGTTTACAGAAGTTTTTCACTTTTGTGTTTCCATAGATTCCTGCTTGAGCTAGAATATTATTCTTTTGATTGCTGTTAATTAACTTGAGCCATCTATCAATAGTAAGGAGTACGAGGATCTTTCAGTAAAGGCTAAGTCAAGGTTTAATATCTCTCTCCGAAGCCTTTCACAACCCATGTCACTCGGGGACATAGCAAAGACCTGGGATGTTTGTGCGCGTGCAGTTATTTCCGACCATGCACAGCAGAGTGGTGGAGGAAGCTTCAGCTCAAAATATGGGACGTGGGAAAACTGCTTGAGTGCAGCATGATTCATTTTCAAAAGCTAAAGGAATAGTTTTACGTCAATTTTCAGCCATACTTTGGGAGGCTGGGAAGTCTTTTTACATGGGGCTGTCTGCTATGTATAGCTTAGAATAATCATTGTATGTTGTTGTGTAATCTGATGCATATCTATGTCCTAGGTTCAAGAAATGAAGCAATAAGCAGACGGACACTAGATGATTATAATCCATCTGTACAAGGCTGCAATCTGTTAATTTGTGTTGTTTGTGACAGATTGTCAGCGAACATGATATATTTGTATATCCATTTTATGGTATTTTATTTTGGTTAATGCAAAGTTACATTAATTGAAGATTCAAAGTTACGCTTAGAATATCTCAAAGGGGAAAAAAACTTATATTAATTGGTTTGAATTGAATGTTACATTTGACATATTAAATTTCTATAGAATGAGTTCCATTTACAGTTGGGTTGACAAATATCAAATAAGAAAATTGAAGTGAACAGATGAACGAATAATTCTTTGGAAAAATTCAAAGAATCAAAGGAAAAAAAATTTTGCTAAACATTTTAGTGAACTTGATTAGTTGACGACACTGCATTGCTTTCTGACTTCACCTTGAGTACCAGTAAGGATATCAAGAGAACCCATATGAACCATTTCCTTCGCAAACTTCGCAGCCCATACTCTGCTATTTCTTGCGTTGTTCACCACCATATTCTGTATAGAAGGGCTGTTCATCAATGTCTTATCTGAAGTCAATAGTCCTCTATTCTTCTTCAATTCCATATAATATCTGTCATCCATCCGGTTAGGCGTAGGATCAAGCGCCACCATTGGGTCACTAGTAGAGCCCCCATTATTATTGGATGGCGGGCATCTAGTCTTCAAAAAAGCTGCATGAGCAGAATCCATGGATGGATCCTGAGCGTGAGTCAGCATTAAAAGAATAAAGACGGTTAGAGAATGAAGAACAATGCGATACGCGAATGGAATGGGCTCCCCATAAGGTCACCGTTTCGACAACTGACATACCTTTAGGGGCGAAATTTTGTGAGAGTTGTTCTGCATTGAAGAATGAAGGTGGCAGATTTTGCTCTACTTCATTTATGTTTGATGTACGCCCATCCCTCCTTCCAGCTGGAACGGCGTAGTTTGATCCTCCAAGTTTGATGGAACTGTCTCTTGCTGCGAATGCAAGAATGTCTGCGCATGATACTGTCTGTGGACATATTGCTTCTATTTGTGCTTTGGCTTCGTCAATTACTTCGAAACCTCGTAAGCTTGGATTGTTAGCTAT
>CANUEX010154798.1:0-44330 GCA_948099535.1 Jatropha multifida | reverse complement strand
AACTCCACCCGGAGCAAGGCCAAATAGGGGTTCACAAGGTACGGCCCGTACTGAACCCGGGTAGGCTGCTTGAGCCAGTGAGCGATTGCTGGCCTAGATGAATGACTGTCCACGACAGAACCCGGCTTATCGGTCAGTTTCAATTTTTCAGGCAAAACCCGCTTCGGCGGGTTTTTGCTTTTCTGCGGCTTTGCGGCGAGAGATGAATGACTGTCCACTCCGCTTACCCGGCCTACGCCCGGACCTGCAATCCCACACTCCCGCTACGCCAGGCGCATGGCGATATTCCACTGAACAGAGCATGCGAATTAAATCTCTTGCGCTTCTGCCTTCCCCGTTTTGGGAAAACAGCTTTATTGTCGTAGAGAAGTATCGCTGGGGAAATGTATAAAGATGCCCCGGCATAAACCGGGGCGGGAGATTAGGCGGCGTCTTCTTCCGCCTGCCGAATTTCGGCTTCGGCGACGATGGCTTCCAGCTCGGTCAGCATCTCTTCAAACCCAAAGGCCGGGAGCGGTTCATGGAGCGTAGGCTGTGTGTGGACGCTCTCAACAGATATTTTAGTTACGCTGCTATTCATATACTCACCTGCTAAAACATAACTGTCACACTGGTAAATCTATCAGCAAAGCGCGCAACGGCGTATCGGCAACTAACGTTATGTTAGCCTCATCACGAATAAAAGCGCCGTCGCCGCAGGTCAGGGCTTCCTTCGCTTCGCAATGCGTAACCGCATGCACCGTGCCGTGGATCGATTGCAGATAGGCGCGCGGGCCATGTAACTGAATTGTCAGCTCTTCGCCTTTTTTCAACTCGATATGGTGCAGCCACACTTGTTGGCGCAGTTGCAAACTGCCCTGGTTGCCATCCGGCGAAGCCAGCAGTTGTTGCGCTGCATCGGCAATCGTCATTTTCTGCACTGGCGGATTTTCGCGCTCCGGGCAGGCATCAAGCCACAACTGCATACGCGTTAACGACTTGTCTTTGCTCAGGTTATGTTCGCTATAGCTGATGCCTGGCTGAGTGGCAATAAGCAGCGCTTCACCGGCTTTCGCCTGGACATGGTTCCCTTCGCTGTCGCGGTATTCCGCTTCACCTTCAAGGATCAGGTTCAGAATATCCACTTTCGGGTAGGCCCGTGGCTGGAAGGAGGCACCTGGAGCAAGGACTTCCTGGTTCAGTACACGCAGGGAGGCATAACCTAACAGTTTCGGGTCAAAGTAATGTCCAAAAGAAAAAGTGTAGCGGGCCTGAAGCCAGCCGAAGTCAGCTTGTCCGCATTGTTTTGCAGTACGGGTAGTAATCATCGTTATTGACCTCTCTTTACTTAAAACAATGTTAAAGGTATGGACGATGCATTGTTAGCCAGATATTCTGCCCGGTATGTTCAAATTTACTGAATGAGAACAATAAATGGCGAAAGAAAGGGCACTTACGCTGGAAGCGTTGCGCGTGATGGATGCGATTGATCGACGCGGAAGCTTTGCCGCTGCGGCGGATGAGTTGGGGCGCGTTCCTTCCGCACTCAGCTACACCATGCAAAAACTGGAAGAAGAACTGGATGTGGTGCTGTTTGACCGCTCCGGCCACCGGACCAAATTCACTAACGTCGGGCGTATGCTGCTGGAGCGCGGGCGCGTGCTGCTGGAAGCGGCAGATAAACTGACGACCGATGCCGAAGCGCTGGCGCGCGGTTGGGAAACGCATCTGACGCTGGTCACCGAAGCGCTGGTGCCGACGGTTGAACTCTTCCCGCTGGTGGAGAGGCTGGCGGCGAAAGCCAATACGCAATTATCGATTATTACCGAAGTGCTGGCCGGGGCGTGGGAGCGTCTGGAGCAGGGGCGTGCGGATATCGTTGTCGCGCCGGATATGCACTTTCGTTCCTCCTCGGAAATTAACTCCCGCAAGCTCTACTCGGTAATGAATGTGTATGTTGCCGCGCCGGATCACCCGATTCATCAGGAGCCGGAACCGCTGTCGGAAGTCACTCGCGTGAAATACCGTGGCGTGGCGGTGGCGGATACCGCTCGCGAACGGCCGGTATTAACAGTACAACTGCTGGATAAACAGCCGCGTCTGACGGTCAGTACCATTGAAGATAAACGCCAGGCGTTGCTGGCCGGCCTCGGCGTGGCGACAATGCCTTACCCGCTGGTGGAACAGGATATTGCCGAAGGCCGGTTGCGGGTGGTGAGCCCGGAATATACCAGCCAGGTGGATATTATTATGGCGTGGCGTCGCGACAGCATGGGTGAAGGGAAAGCCTGGTGCCTGCGTGAAATCCCCAGGTTGTTTGCCGGTAAATAACCGCTTTCAGGGAAACGCTTTCAGCTGCGGCCCAAAACGGTTCTCCTCCGGCGTACTGCGCTGGCTGTAAAAGGCCAGCAACATTAACCAGCCCAGCACCGGAAGCAGGAGCAACAACAACCAGCGACCGCGGCGATCGGTATCGTGCAGGCGGCGAACCTGCACCGCCAGCGAAGGCACCAGTACCAGTAACGTGTAAATCAGGCTCAATGGGCCAAACCCGCCGTCAAAGTGCCAGCCAAGAATGTGGTCCACCGTCATCAGCACGCCGCAAAGGATGATGTTGACCAGCGCGAACATCCAAAACTCGCGTCGGTGCGCCCGTCCGTGGAAGGTGGCATAGTTACCCAGTACCTTAAAATACCAGTCCATTTTTAACCTCGATCAACGGTCAATTCGTTGTTTTCTAAACGATCAAAGTAAGAATAGACGGCAAAAATACAAAGCGATAAATCCGGCGGGAAATAATTTGGGCGCGCTAACGCGCCCGAAAGATCAGGCGAAACGAATGTCGCGCCCGTGAGGTTCATCCAGATCCTGCCACGGCCCGACAGAGATGATCCCGGTTGGGTTGATGGTTTTGTGGCTGCGGAAATAGTGATTGCGGATATGCGCAAAATCGACGGTTTCAGCAACGCCCGGCATCTGGTAAATATCGCGCAGAAAACCGTGCAGATTGAGGTAGTCGCTGATGCGGTGTTTATCGCATTTAAAGTGGGTGACATACACCGGATCGAAGCGGATAAGCGTAGTCCACAGGCGAATATCAGCTTCTGTCAGCCGATCGCCGGTCAGATAACGGTGCTGACCCAGGATCTGCTCCAGCCGTTCCAGCGAGGTAAAGACATTCGTCACGGCTTCGTCGTATGCCTGCTGGCTGGTGGCGAAACCCGCTTTATAAACGCCATTGTTGACGTTGTCGTAGATCCAGCTATTAAGCTCATCGATTTGCGCGCGCAGTTCCGGCGGGTAGTAATCCCCGGCTCTGGCGCCCAGCCCGTCAAAGGCGGTATTGAACATGCGGATAATTTCCGCTGATTCATTACTGACAATGGTGTGATTCTTTTTATCCCACAGCACCGGCACGGTGACGCGGCCGCTGTAGTGTGGATCGGCATGCAGATAAAGCTGATAGAGAAATTCGTGCTGATAGAGGGTATCACCGGTCGCTGCCGGGAAATCGTCATCAAACGTCCAGCCATTTTCCAGCATCAAAGGGTGAACGACGGAAACTGAGATAAACGGCTCCAGACCTTTCAGTTTACGCAGGATCAGAGTGCGGTGCGCCCATGGGCAAGCCAGTGAAACATAGAGATGATAGCGATCTTTCTCTGCGGCGAAGCCCCCTTCGCCGGAGGGGCCAGCCGCGCCGTCGGCAGTGAGCCAGTTGCGAAATGCGGAAACGGAGCGCTTAAACCGCCCACCGGTGGATTTGGTGTCATACCAGGTGTCGTGCCAGACGCCGTCAATCAGTTGTCCCATTTTGCTTCCTCCTTCTGATAGCAAAAAAGCGAGGAGTGAACTCCTCGCTTTGATCTCTTTACTCAGTATAGAGTGCTTACCATTTTTTATTCAGCACGCGGTCGATGCTGATGGCACCCGGACCGGTGATGCCCAACAGCAGATAGCCGCCAGCGATGGTCAGGTTTTTCATAAACATCAGAGAGTTCACGCCTTCCGCAAAGTTGCTGTGGAAGATGAATGCGGTCAGTAGTGTGAAGCCCGCAGTGAACAGCGCGGTGGTACGGGTCAGGAAACCGAACAGAATTGCCAGACCGCCGCCGAACTCAAGCAGGATGGTCAACGGCAGCAGGAACCCCGGCACGCCCATTGCTTCCATATATTGCTGTGTACCTGCATAACCGGTGATTTTTCCCCAGCCAGCCACGATAAACAGAATCGGCATCAGGATACGTGCGACCAGAAAACCAACATCTTCTAATTTTTTCATCTTTCTCTCCAGGGGGCCACTACCGCGGCTATCAGTAAATAGTGTGCAATTACGGGCATATGCCGCGTGCTTGCTGTTGATGGAGAGGATAGTAATCGTGGCGGGAAAAGATTGTTAGCAAGGAAAACTGTCGAATCTTTTCAAAAAAACTGAGTAAGAAGAGAAGGGCGGTCGTCAGGACCGCCCTTAACGCATTAACGCGGTGAGTTAAGCGTGGTTTTAACCAGGCGCCACAGGCTCCAGATGCCGAGACCGCGTTTACCCCAGCGCACCAGCATATTAGGATGGCGAACCGACCAGACAGCGAGCGCGCTGCTGCCAATTAATGCCCATGAACGCAGGCTGAGCAAGGTATTCCAGCCGCGATCGTAAGGGCTGGTCGCTTCAAGCCAGTCACGACGCCCGGCGGTGAGATCCAGCCGTTGCTGCTGGATCTCGCTGAGCAGGCGCGCTTTACGTTTCAGACGCTCTGCTTTGCTACTCACGATTTATCGTCCTCCAGCAGGGCGCGGTCATTTTCAAGCTCCTGCCGGGTATGGCGCAGCAGTGTTGATGCGCGCGCTTTGCGTAGCGTCCAGATGCCGCCAATCAGCGCCAGCACCAGTAACACTACCGTGGTGGCAATCATCGCGTTCAGGCGATATTGCGGATCAATGGCCCAAATAATCAGCACCATCAGACTCATCAGGCCAAATGCGGCAAAAAGCATGGTCAGACCCAGCATCATCAACAGCTGGAACAGATTGGCTTTCTCTTCTTCCAGCTCGACAACCGCCAGCCGCAGGCGGGTCTCAACCATCTCTACAAGGATCGTCAGAATACGCTGACCAATCCCCAGTGCGCTTTTGCCTGGCCCCTGCGCGTGTCGTGGCTCCGTCATATCAACGACGCGTCAGCAGCACGCCCAACACCACCCCAATAGCGGCACCGATGCCTACACTGGCCCATGGGTTTTCGCGGACATATTCATCAGTACGGGCGGCGGCTTCACGCGTTTGTTTGGCGATAACATCGCCCGTTTCGCCGAGGCGATGACGGCTCTCACGCAAAGCCTGCTCAGCTTTCCCCCGCAATTTACTCAGCTCTTCTTTCGATTTTTCACCAGAATTACTCAGCACTTCTTCCAGCGTATCCGCGAGGGATTTCAGTTCAGCGCGCAAATGATCGGCATTATCTTTTGACATAATTTTCTCCAGGTGAGTGAGTGGTAACGTCCTTAAAAATCAGTAATCGCGAGCCTCCAGCTCTTTCAGTTCAAGCTGTGCTTCTTTCAGCTTGTGTTCGCGTTTGCTTATTTTCTCCGCATCGCCTTTCTGCTTTGCTTCCGCCAGATCGCGACGGCGCTCGGCAACCTCTTCTTTCTGCTCGGCTATTTTTTTCTGGTGGGCGGCGCGGAGTTGGGTATCTGAACAGTTAGCGCGCATTTCATGCAGCGCCTTTTTCAGCCCCTCAATTCGGCTCTGGTTGTTATGCTTTTCGGCATAACTGATTTCGCGCTGGATATCATGTTCTTTCTCCTGACAGGGGCTTGCAGCGTGTGCAACAGCGCTCAGAGAAAGAAGAACCAACGCCAGTGCGATGCGGTTTTTCATCATCGAAACCTTCCATTGTTGGCCAGCGAAACGGTCGTTGCGCCAGCATCCAGTTGTACAAAGTGAACCCTGGTTCCGTTTACTCAAGCATAGTAAGTAAACCGATAAACACCAAAGTGAGTGAAAAGATTCAGAATCCTGGAAGGATTAACCGAATCGGTGAGTGGTAGTGCGCAGAAGCGCCAGCCACGCAGAGGGTTGGCCGTTTTCATCATCCTGGGCGGCGATGATATAGCCACGGGGCAAGGTACGATCGAGGACGGCTTTCGCCGCTGCGCTTTGGTCGCTGGATTCGAAAGTAATCAATAACGTATCGTTTTTCGGCGTAATACTTTTGAATTGGATGCCGTTGGCATCCAGATGGTGCCAGACGGAGAAACCATCCGGCACGCTGACGTTCTGCGTCGCCGGGCGAATCGCCAGCGTGGATTCACGGTTTTGCAGCGTCGCCCAGGCAATAAACATGACGCTGAAAATCGCCATCGTAATGAAACCCATTAATAACCGGCGCAGGAAGGGACGTTGCAATTCCATGTTTCTTAGCCTCGATCGCGATATTTTTTCTTCCACAGCACCACCAGTGAGCCGACAAGGCCAATCACCAGCAATACGACCGGAAGCAACATCAGGCAGGACATCAGCGCGTCTTCATACTTACGAAACACTGGCGTCTTACCCAGCAGGTAACCGAGCGATGTCAGAATCAACACCCACAGCAGGCCGCTCATCCAGTTGAAAAACTGAAAGCGTGCATTACTCAGACCAGAAAGTCCGGCAATCGTTGGCAACAATGTGCGAACAAAAGCAATAAAACGCCCGATTAACAGTGCGGAAAGGCCATGCTTATGGAACAGGTGGTGCGCGCGTTGGTGATAATGCGCGGGCAGATGCGACAGCCAGTTTTGTACGATGCGCGTATTGCCAAGCCATCGTCCCTGGATGTAGCTCAGCCAGCAGCCAAGGCTGGCCGCAACGGTCAGGAGGAGGATGGTTTGCGGGTAGCCCAGCGCGCCTTTGGCAATCAACACGCCGATCAGCACCAGAAGACTATCACCAGGCAGAAACGCCGCCGGAAGCAGACCGTTTTCCAGAAATAAGATGACAAATAAAACAAAATAGAGCATGCCGATCATGCCGGGATGCGAAAGCGTTTCGAAATCCTGGCTCCAGAGGGCATGAAGTAATTGGCTTAAAAGTTCCATTCGGTGTTCCTGGTACATCGGTTTACGTCACGTCTGTTACTGGCACAGAACAACACGGCGGCGGGCTCTAATATATTATGACCGCGCATGGCACATCCGGGTGCGATTGTTATGCAGCTAAAAGACGCTGTGAGTAAGCGCTAACTCATTCAATGGCGAAATGCATCTAATTGTAACAAAAGCTGACCATGTGCGTCAGTCAGAATAACGCTCGCAAACGATTTTGCTTGCCAGGAGAGGGGGTGGCGAGGGTATTTACAAAGGCTGACACTCTATACCATTCACTGACCCAAAAAGGGGGCGGCGCAGCGTAAGTGTGCGCCTGCATAGCGGTTTTTATTTCGTGCCGGTAGCGGCAGCATCAAGATGGACCACCGGGTTTTCGGCAAACAGGTAGCGGTCAGCGTTGAACTCAAAATCATCGCTGGTTTCGTTAAACAGCATCTGCTTGGTATTTTCCAGGTGTTGCCACATCGCCACTTTCGCCGCGTGCGGATCTTTGCGGATCAGCGCCTTCAGAATTTGGTCATGATCGTCACACCAGTTATCGACGGTGCGTAAATCAATATGATCGTGCAGTTTTTTCCAGTACGGGTTATGTACGCGCTGCGTCCACATCTTCTCGACAATCGCCGCCAGTGCGCTATTTTGCGTTGCCAGTGCGACCTGAACATGGAATTGCAAATCCCATTCTGAATCGCGGAAGCACTTCTCTTTGCGGGCGTTATCCTGGATTTCCATCAGCTTCATAATGTCCTGTTTCGTCACCTGAGTGGCGGCGAACTCAGCGATATTACTCTCGATAAGCTGACGAGCCTGCAACAGTTCAAACGGGCCGTAATTGGCAAACTCCAGGCTCTCATCCGGCGCTTGCGTATGGCGCGGCTGGTTGGAAATGACATGGATGCCGGAGCCTTTGCGAACTTCAACGTACCCTTCCACTTCCAGCATAATGATCGCTTCGCGAACCACGGTCCGGCTGACGCTTTTCTCATCGGCAATAAAGCGCTCAGCGGGCAGTTTGTCCCCCACAAGATACACGCCTTGCTCAATACGGCTCTTAAGCTCGGCGGCAAGCTGCTGGTACAAACGACGTGACTCGGAAATTTCCATATAGGCTCCAGGGAAAAGAAAGGCGAGAGTAGATTTGTTATACCACTTTTACCGCATTCTCACCATCATCTGTGACGAAAAAGCCGCCTTGAGGCGGCTTTTACATCGTTCTGTCATACTTCCGTGAATCGCTAATTTTGCGCAGCGGTTCCGCCAACCGTATGATTCACCACCTCTTCGGCGGTCTGGTTTTTCAGCACCGTCCAAATCACCACGGCGCCCATCAGGTCAAACAGTGCCAGCACGGCGAACAGCGGGCTGAAACCGATGGTATCCGCGAGCGCACCGACGACCAGAGCGAACAGCGTACTTGCGGTCCAGGCAGCCATACCGGTCAGGCCGTTTGCCGTTGCCACTTCATTACGACCAAAGACGTCAGAAGAGAGCGTAATCAGTGCGCCGGACAGAGACTGGTGAGCAAAACCACCGATGCACAGCAGACCAATTGCAACGTACGGGCTGGTGAACAGGCCGATCATGCCTGGGCCGATCATCAGCAGTGCGCCCATGGTCACCACCATTTTACGGGAAACGATCAGGTTGACACCAAACACGCGCTGGAACAGCGGCGGCAGATAACCCCCCACGATGCAACCCAGGTCAGCGAACAGCATCGGCATCCAGGCGAACATGGCGATTTCTTTCAGGTTGAAACCGTACACTTTAAACATGAACAGCGGGATCCAGGCGTTGAAGGTACCCCAGGCCGGTTCTGCCAGGAAGCGCGGCAGTGCGATACCCCAGAACTGACGGGTGCCCAGAATCTGCCAGACGGACATTTTCTTGCCGTTGTTGGTCTGGTGCTGTGCTTCCTGACCGCCAATGATGTATTCGCGTTCTTCTTCGCTCAGTTTTTTCTGGTCACGCGGGTGTTTATAGAAGAACAACCAGGCCATTGCCCATGCGAAACTCAGCACACCAGAGATGATGAACGCCATTTCCCAGCTGTGCATCACAATTGCCCACACCACCAGCGGCGGAGCGATCATAGCACCGATAGAAGAACCGACGTTAAAGTAGCCAACGGCGATAGAACGTTCTTTCGCCGGGAACCATTCAGACGCGGCTTTCAGGCCTGCCGGAATCATGGCTGCTTCAGCCGCACCTACCGCACCACGCGCCAGCGCCAGGCCGCCCCAGCTGCCTGCCAGCGCTGTAGCGCCACAGAATACAGCCCAGGTGATCGCGAAGAAGGCGTAACCAATTTTGGTGCCCAAAATATCCAGCACATAGCCGGCCACAGGCTGCATAACAGTATAAGCCGCGGAATACGCTGCAATGATGTAAGAATATTGCTGGGTAGAAATGTGCAGCTCTTCCATTAATGTTGGAGCCGCGGCTGCCACTGTGTTACGTGTCAGATAGCCCAATACGGTGCCGACCGTCACCAGAGCTATCATGTACCAACGTAATCCTTTGATTTTACGCATGTAAACCTCATCGTTATGTTATTACCGCTAGCGCGGTCACCCTTCGATCGTGTTCGGAGGATGAAAACGGGAGGACGTAACCGGGAGAGTCCCCGGTACGGCCCAAACCTTGCCACAAGTAAGCGTTTTTTTAATCCGGCATCCGTACCGTCAAGACCGATTTAATGAGTTATCGGGAATGCATTCCGTCGGCTATGTGTTCGACGGCTGAAAGATAACTTGTCATACAACTTGAAAAGGTGAGTGATATCACAAAAGTGTTTTTCTTTGTGTGGTCTTTAACTTTGCCGGGAGAAGCCAGATTTGGCGCGGTCTGGCGGGGTATTTATCGCGCAGAAGCGTAAATTTTTGTCCGTTTTTATTGATCCAACTCACGAAAATATCTTCGGTCTATAGAAATTGGTGTGATAACTTTGTCAGCATCAAAGGTAAGCATCAGACGCACTCGTTGAGAGGAAGACGATAATGACCCCGTTTATGACTGAAGATTTTCTATTAGATACCGAATTTGCGCGCCGCCTGTACCACGACTACGCCAAAGACCAACCGATTTTCGACTATCACTGCCATTTACCGCCGCAACAGATCGCTGAAAACTACCGTTTTAAAAACCTGTATGACATCTGGCTGAAAGGTGACCACTACAAGTGGCGCGCGATGCGTACCAATGGTGTGCCTGAGCGCCTGTGTACCGGCGATGCGTCCGATCGTGAGAAGTTTGACGCCTGGGCGGCGACGGTGCCGCACACGATCGGTAACCCGTTATACCACTGGACACATCTTGAGCTGCGTCGCCCATTTGGTATTACAGGTAAGCTGTTTTCTCCGGCGACTGCGGATGAAATCTGGGAGCAGGGCAATGCACTGCTGGCGCAGGATAAATTCTCCGCGCGCGGCATCATGCAGCAGATGAATGTGAAAATGGTCGGCACCACCGACGATCCGATCGACTCTCTGGAGCATCACGCATCTGTCGCCAAAGACAAAACCTTTAACGTCAAAGTGCTGCCAAGCTGGCGCCCGGATAAAGCGTTCAATATTGAACAGGCGACCTTTAACGATTACATGGCGAAACTGGGTGAAGTGTCCGATACCGACATTCGCCGCTTTGCCGATCTGCAAACTGCACTGGCCAAACGTCTGGATCACTTTGCGGCGCACGGCTGTAAAGTTTCCGACCATGCGCTGGATGTTGTGCTGTTCGCCGAAGCCAGCGAAGCAGAGCTGGATAGCATCCTGGCCCGCCGCCTGGCTGGTGAAAGCCTGAATGAAAAAGAGATCGCGCAGTTCAAAACCGCAGTACTGGTCTGGCTGGGTGCGGAATACGCGCGTCGCGGTTGGGTGCAGCAGTACCACATTGGCGCGCTGCGTAACAACAACCTGCGCCAGTTCAAACTGCTGGGGCCGGATGTTGGCTTTGACTCCATCAATGACCGTCCGCTGGCAGAAGAGCTCTCCAGACTGCTGAGCAAGCAGAATGAAGAAAACCTGCTGCCGAAAACCATCCTCTACTGCCTGAACCCGCGCGACAACGAAGTGCTGGGCACCATGGTCGGTAACTTCCAGGGTGAAGGTATGCCGGGCAAAATGCAGTTCGGCTCCGGCTGGTGGTTTAACGACCAGAAAGATGGCATGGAACGTCAGATGACCCAGCTTGCGCAGCTCGGCCTGCTGAGCCGTTTCGTCGGCATGTTGACCGACAGCCGCAGCTTCCTGTCTTACACCCGTCACGAGTATTTCCGCCGCATTCTGTGCCAGATGATTGGCCGCTGGGTGGAAGCCGGCGAAGCGCCGGCAGATATCCAGCTGCTGGGCGAGATGGTGAAAAATATCTGCTTTAACAATGCGCGTGATTACTTCGCAATTGAACTGAACTAAGGCCGTTTGAGGTTGATATGCAATACATCAAGATCCATTCGCTGGATAACGTTGCGGTAGCACTGGCGGATCTCGCCGAAGGGACGGAAGTCGTTGTCGACAACCAGACCGTTCGGCTGCGCCAGGCAGTGGTGCGCGGGCATAAGTTTGCTCTGCAACCCATTGCCGAAGGTGAAAATGTTGTCAAGTATGGTCTGCCAATTGGTCATGCGACATCAGATATCGCGCCGGGCGAGCACATTCATTCCCATAACGCGCGTACCAATCTGAGCGATCTGGACGAGTATAGCTATCAACCTGATTTTCAGGATGAAGGCGCACAGGCGGTGGATCGGGACATTCAGATCTACCGTCGCGCAAAGGGTGAAGTCGGGATCCGCAACGAACTGTGGATCCTGCCGACCGTGGGCTGTGTTAACGGCATCGCCCGCCAGATCCAGAACCGTTTCCTGAAAGAGACCCAGGATGCCGAAGGTATCGACGGCGTTTACCTGTTCAGCCACACCTATGGTTGTTCCCAGTTGGGCGACGACCACATCAACACCCGCACCATGCTGCAAAACATGGTGCGTCACCCTAACGCCGGAGCGGTGCTGGTAATTGGTCTGGGTTGTGAAAACAACCAGGTCGATGCCTTCCGCGAGACGCTGGGTGAGTTCGACCCGGAACGCGTTCACTTTATGATTTGCCAACACCAGGACGACGAAGTGGAAGCCGGGCTTGAACATTTGCATGAGCTCTATCAGGCAATGCGTAACGACAAACGCGAGCCGGGTAAACTGAGCGAGCTGAAATTCGGTCTGGAATGCGGCGGCTCAGATGGCCTGTCCGGTATTACCGCGAACCCGATGCTCGGTCGTTTCTCCGATTATGTGATCGGTAACGGCGGTACTACCGTGCTGACCGAAGTGCCGGAAATGTTCGGTGCTGAGCGTATTCTGATGAGCCATTGCCGCGACGAAAGCACCTTTGAGAAGACCGTCACCATGGTGAACGACTTCAAACAGTACTTTATCGCTCATAATCAGCCGATTTATGAGAACCCATCGCCGGGTAACAAAGCAGGCGGTATCACCACGCTGGAAGAGAAGTCCCTCGGCTGTACACAGAAAGCAGGGGCCAGCCAGGTCGTGGATGTGCTGCGTTACGGCGAGCGTTTGAAAACTCACGGCCTGAATCTGCTGAGCGCTCCGGGTAACGATGCCGTTGCCACCAGTGCACTGGCAGGTGCTGGTTGCCATATGGTGCTGTTCAGTACCGGTCGCGGTACGCCGTACGGTGGTTTTGTGCCAACGGTAAAAATCGCCACCAACAGCGAACTGGCCGGGAAGAAAAAACACTGGATCGACTTCGATGCAGGTCAACTGATTCACGGCAAAGCGATGCCGCAACTGCTGAACGAGTTTGTTGATGTGATTGTCGATATCGCTAACGGTAAGCAAACCTGTAACGAGAAGAACGATTTCCGCGAGTTAGCCATTTTCAAAAGCGGCGTTACGCTCTGATTGGCCTTTATCTTTCGCGCCAGGGTCGCCGTTGTAGCCCTGGCGCGAAATATTTTGGTAAATACGTTAGCGCTGGCATGTTGTAACATCTTCTCTTTTGGACCTGACAAGGATTTTTCATGACCACGTATTGGCTTGCCCAGGGCGTTGGTGTCATTGCCTTTCTGATTGGTATTACAACCTTCATCAATCGTGATGAGCGCCGCTTCAAAAAGCAGCTCTCGCTCTACAGCGCCATCATCGGCGTGCACTTTTTTCTCATGGGCGCATTTCCCGCCGGATCGAGCGCCATGCTCAACGCAATACGAACGCTGATCACGCTGCGCACCCGCAATGTGTGGGTGATGGTGCTGTTCATTGTGCTGACCGGCGGGTTGGGGCTGGCAAAATTCCACAATCCGATCGAGTTGTTGCCGGTGGCGGGAACGATCGTCAGTACCTGGGCGCTGTTCCGCTTTAAAGGTTTACCGATGCGCTGCGTTATCTGGTGTTCGACCGGATGCTGGGTGATCCACAACTTCTGGCTCGGATCGATTGGCGGTACGCTGATCGAAGGCAGTTTTCTGGTGATGAACGGGCTGAACATTATTCGTTTCTGGCGTATGCAGCGACGCGGTATCGATCCGTTTAAAATCGAAACCGCGGTGCATAAAGAGCCTGCCGCCCGCTGACGGCAGGTTTGCTATTCCTGCGCTTTTTTCTTGTCGTTCTGGTAGTTAACCCAGGCGTTGATCAGCAGCGTCAGCGCTAGGATCCCGCCGACCACCCCCAGCGAAATGGCGATAGGGATATGGAAGAAATCCACGATCAGCATCTTGATACCAATAAACACCAGGATCACCGACAGCCCGTACTTAAGCATTGAGAAGCGCTCCGCGACGCCCGCCAGCAGGAAGTACATGGCGCGCAGACCCAGAATCGCGAACAGGTTTGAGGTCAGTACGATAAAGGGATCGGTGGTCACCGCAAAGATCGCCGGAATGCTGTCGACGGCAAAAATCACATCGCTCAGTTCCACCAGAATCAGCACCAGCAACAGCGGCGTGGCGAACAGCAGGCCATTTTTACGCACAAAGAAGTGCTCGCTTTCGATGCGATCCGTCATGCGCAAATGCCCGCGCAGCCAGCGCACCAGCGGCTTATCGCCGATCCCGGTTTCATCTTCTTTCGCCAGCGCCATCTTCACGCCGGTAAACAGCAGGAAAGCGCCAAACACATACAGCAACCATGAGAATTGCGAGATTAGCCAGCTACCGGCGAAGATCATGATGGTACGCAGCACAATCGCGCCGAGTACGCCGTAAACCAGCACCCGCCGCTGGAGCGCCGCCGGAACCGCAAAGTAGCTGAACAGCATCAGCCAGACAAAGACGTTATCCACCGCCAGCGCTTTTTCAATCAGGTAACCGGTGAGAAACGCCAGCGCCTGCGTATCTGCCACTGCGCGCCCTTCGGTTTGCGTCAGATACCACCAGAACGCGGCATTGAAGAGTAACGAGAGGCTAACCCAGACGATCGACCATACGGCCGCTTGCTTCATGGACATGGTGTGCGCGCCGCGTCGTCCCTGAAGCAAGAGGTCGATGGCCAGCATAATCACGACCACGACAGCGAACCCGCCCCATAACATCGGTGTGCCGACTGTATTCATAATGAATTCCTTACCTAAAACAAAAAACGGCTAACGTCGAAAGACGTCAGCCGCTTGCTTTAGATGCAGGGAGTCTCGCCTTCCGGCAAGGTCTCACTTACGTCTGCGAAGACGCCCGGCGACCGGATGCAATAACGCATCGTAATGACGATCCACCGGCAATGAAGTTACTCCCCTTTGCGAGTAACAAAATATGTCAGTCTATTCGTGCCGTCAATGATTCGGCTTGCCTGGTTTACGAACCTTTACGCAGTGAGTTCGACGCCAACGTCATCTGCCGGGAATTTCACGCCGGTCTGACGGCGGATTTCCGTTTGCAGTTTGGCCGTGGTACGGCTGATAGCCAGCCCCGGATGGTTGATCTCATTCTCTTCCACCAGCCGCGCAAAGGTCTCCGCTTCATAGAGCATGGTGTTGATATGCTGCGGCTGCGTCAGCTCCTGCGCTTTACTGCCGCGCGGCACGAACGACACTTTCTGGCATTCGGAGATCTTTTCCACCACCAGCGAACCGGCTTCACCCTGGATCTCGCTTGGCAAAACGGAGTCGCTCACTTTCGAGTGTTGCAGCGTAACGCTGAAATCGCCGTAATCCATCACCACCACGCCGTGCGCATCAACGCCGCTGTCGAGCAGGCTGGCGGTGGCCTGCACGCTGTGCGGCTCGCCCCACAGCGCTACCGCAGATGCCAGGCAGTAGAAGCCGATATCCATAATCGAACCGTTAGAGAACGCCGGATTAAAGGTATTCGGGTTTTCGCCATCCAGATAACGCTGGTAGCGCGAAGAGTACTGGCAGTAGTTGATAAAGGCTTTTCGCACTTTGCCCACTTTCGTCAGAGACTGTTTCAGCAGCACGAAGTTCGGCAGGCTGGCGGTTTTGAAGGCTTCAAACAGCACCACCTGATTTTCCCGCGCACAGGCAATCGCCGCTTCGACTTCCTGTAAGTTCGAGGCCAGCGGTTTTTCACAGATCACATGCTTTTTGTGGCTCAGAAACAGCCGGGTCTGCGGGAAATGCAGAGAGTTCGGGCTGGCAATATACACCGCATCAATGGCATCGCTTTTCGCCATCTCTTCCAGAGAGGTAAACAGATGTTCTACCGGGTAGTCGTTGGCGAACGTTTGCGCCTGTTCAAGGCTGCGGGAAAAAACGGCGGTGAGTTTATATTTGCCCGTCTCATGGGCGGCGTCGACAAACTGGCGGGTGATCCAGTTTGTACCTATGACAGCGAAACGTATCATAAGGGCGCAATTTCTCCGTAAAGGGGGTATTTGTGCACTCTACCACGTCATAATGACAAAACCAGTGCACTGCTACGCAGAAGCACAAATGGCCTCAACCGGGGAAGAGACGCAGCGCGGCAATACGCGAAAGCGCGGTTTCGAGCGCCTCATCGCTGGCCGTCAGGCTGATACGAATAAACTGCTCGCCTCCTTTACCAAAGCCTGAACCCGGCGCAACCAGCACATGCGCCTCGTTGAGCAGTAAAGCGGAAAACGTAGCGGCGTTAAAGCCCGCAGGTACGGGCAGCCAGAGAAAAAACGTGCCTTGCCTTGCGTGTACCGGCCATGACATCGCGGCCAGCATTTCCAGCACCCATTTGCGTCGCTGATGGTAAACCGCCACCAGTTGCTGCGTACGCTGTGGCGGCAGCGCTAACGCCGCGATTGCCGCATCCTGTACCGCACCAAAAACGGTGCTGTAGCTGTGGGTATGCAGCTTTTTAAACGCCTGAATGACAGATGCATTGCCGACGGCAAAACCAAAGCGCCAGCCTGCCATGCTGAAGGTTTTCGACAGCGTATAGGTCTCTACACCCCACGCTTTAGCGCCGGGCATCGCCAGCAGGCTTAATGGCGCTTCTTCCGCGTGGCTGCCAATCGCCGCATAGGCAAAATCATGCACCACCGGAATATGGTATTCGCGGGCGAAATCGAGCGCCGCCGAGAACAACGCTGGCGTGGCCAGCGCGCCGGTGGGGTTGTGCGGATAATTGAGCATCAACAAACCGGCATGACGGGCGACATCGGCGGGCACGCGGCTGAAGTCCGGTAAAAAGTCATCGGCTTCCTCCAGCGGGATGCCATAAAAGCGAGCCTGTGCCTGTAGCGCGGCTGAGCGATAAATGGGGTAACAAGGATCGGTGGAGATCAGGTATTGCCCGGGCTTGAGCAGCGCGCGCGGCAGACCGCTGACGCCGATATGCGATCCCTGAAAAACTGCCACTTCCCGCCCCGGATCCAGTTCGACGCCATAACGTTGCTGGTAAAAATCGGCAATCGCCTGGCGCACCTGTGTCTTGCCCCAGAACGAGGGATAACCGTGGTTCTGCTCGTCGGCAACGGCGTGTTGCAGGCAGGCAATGATTTCCGGCGGTGTGGGTTGCCCAGGGCTGCCGCTGGAGAGATCCACGAGCGGCAACGCGGCGGTATCAATGGTTGCCGCCACCTTTTCCAGCGCGCTAAACAGGTTCTCTTCCAGCGCATCGATCAACGGTGAAGGGGAAAAATCAGGCATAGTTTGCTCAACATAGTATCCATTATTCCCTATGGCATAACAGCAAATGGCGGATTCGCTAAAGAATAAAAGCGGCAATGTTTTTTTATTTTTTGAATATTCTGTGGGCAATTATCGTTATGACAAAAAAGCAAAATAAAAATATATCGCCTGTGATTTAATCAGATCGAAATTTACTCTGATGGGGACATTATTAATGAGCAGGCCAGTCATATTGGGTGTTATCTTTGCATTATTAGCCACTTCCTCTTCGCTGGCGCTGGCGGCGGATGCACAAACCAAACTCATCCGCGTGGGTTTTAACCCTGGTCCTTATAAAGAACAGTTTGAAAAAGGTGTTGTCCCTTTCCTGCAGGCCAAAGGCTACACCGTCGAATTTAAAGATTTTAGCGACGGTATTCAGGTGAATGATGCGGTGGCGCGCGGGAATATTGAAGCCAATATCATGCAGCATCCGGTGTATCTAAAATCGGTGAATGAACGGTTAGGCATCGATAATATCGGCATTGTGCAGGTGCCAACGCCGCCGATGGGCCTCTATTCCGCGAAGATAAAACAACTGGTGAAACCCGAAGCGGGCACCACGGTATCGGTACCGAATCAGCCCTCGAACGAGTATCGCGCCGCGCTGGTGCTGCAAAGCCTGGGCTGGATAAAGATCGATCCAAAGAGCGATCCGGCAACCTTCTCCCAGCGCAATATCAGCGAAAACCCGTATAAAATCGTATTGAAAGAGATGGATAACGCCCAGCAGGTTCGCGCCCTGCCGGATGTGGATTATGGATTAATTCAGGGGAATTTTGCGGTCTCCAGCGGAATGAAACTGGCTTCGGCATTAAAACTGGAAGATCCCACCAGCAACTTTATTAATGTGGTGACCATCGCGGGCAAAAATAAAGATGCGCAGTTTGCCAAAGATATTATTGCTGGCTATCACTCGGCCGAATTCAAAAATTATATTCACGGACAATCGCAATATAGCGGCTATCTGTTGCCTGATTACTTTAAATAAATAATCCGATGATTGAGTTTCGTAACGTCAGTAAAACCTTTGCGCGTAACGGCCACCAAATCCAGGCGCTGGATAATATTACGCTGAAAATTGAAAAGGGCGATATTTTCGGGATTATTGGTTACAGCGGTGCAGGGAAAAGTACCTTGCTACGTTTAATCAATCGTCTTGAATCGCCAGGGAAAGGCGATGTCGTGCTGAATGGCGAATCGTTGCAGGGCGTAACCGGAAAGCGCTTGCAGGCGATCAAAAAAAACATCGGCATGATCTTTCAGAATTTTAATTTGCTGAATGCGAAAACCGTTTTCCATAACGTGGCCATCCCGTTGATTCTGCAAGGCAAAGATAAAGCTTTTATTCAGGCGCGTGTTACGGAACTGCTTGATTTCGTCAGCCTTGGCGACAAGGCGCACAGCTATCCGGACGAGTTATCCGGCGGGCAGAAACAGCGCGTTGGCATCGCCCGTGCGCTGGCAACCAACCCTTCAGTGCTGCTGTGCGACGAAGCGACCTCGGCGCTGGATCCGCACACCACCGTGCAGATCCTGCTGCTACTGAAAGAGATCAATCAGCGCTATGGCATCACTATCGTGTTGATTACCCATGAAATGTCAGTGGTGCAAAAGATTTGCAACAAAGTGGCGGTGATGGAGCGGGGCCGGGTCGTGGAGCACGGCGAGGTGTTTACGTTGTTTGCTGAACCCCGTCACGCCGTAACCGCCAGCTTTGTGCAGTCGGTGATCCATGACCGGCTTCCGGCGCGCGTTGATGCATTACTTCAGGCGCACGGGCGCGGGTTGCGGCTGGAGTTTGTCGGCAGCACCGCGCAACAGCCGATCATCAACCGCATCATTAAAAGTTATGCGATTGAAATCAATATCCTTTTTGCCAGCATGTCAGAAGTCCAGAACCGCATTATCGGTTTTATGATTGTGCAAATTCAGGGAGACGACGCGGCGATAACCAGCGCGATTGCCGATCTTCACGAGGCGGGGGTAAAAATCAGCGATGTTTGAGTTATTTGATACTGCCGTGACCGGCGATCAGTTTGTGCTGGCGCTGCATGACACGCTGGTAATGGTGTGCGTGTCGTTAGGGTTTGGCTCCCTGCTCGGCATTCCGCTGGGGATTGTGCTGGTGATTTGCCGACCCGGCGGCATTGTGCCTAATCGCGTGGTTCATCAGGTGCTAAACCCGGTGATCAACGTCGTGCGCTCGCTGCCTTTTATCATTTTGCTGATCACCATTCTGCCTTTCACCCGTTTGCTGGTTGGCACCACCATCGGTACTGCCGGGGCGATTGTGCCGCTGATTGTCTTTATCGCCCCGTACATTTCGCGGCTGGTGGAGAGCTCACTGCTGGATATTGATGACGGCATTCTGGAAGCGGCGGATGCGATGGGCGCTTCTCCGTTGCAAACGATCTGGCACTTTATGCTGCCGGAAGCCGCCTCTTCGCTGGTCCTCGCATTAACGACCGCCACCATTGGCCTGCTGGGCGCCACCGCGATGGCCGGAACGGTCGGCGGCGGCGGTATCGGCGATCTCGCCATTACTTACGGTTACCAGCGTTTTGATGCGTTTGCCACGCTGGTGACCGCCCTTGTTCTGATTGTCATTGTGCAGTTAATCCAGACCCTCGGCACCCGCCTGGCGCGCCGTCTGCGCCGCGAGTCGTCGCGGTAACCCTGAGGAGAAAATCATGCCTGTTGTTGAAAGCTTTACGCTCGACCACACCAAAGTAAAAGCCCCTTACGTTCGCGTTGCCGGTGTTGAACGCCACGCGCTGGGCAGCGTGGTGCAAAAGTTTGATTTGCGTTTGCTGCAACCGAATACCGACGCCATTCCGACAGCGGCGCTGCACACCCTGGAGCATCTGCTGGCCTTTGGCCTGCGCGAGGAGCTGGACGGCATTATCGATATCTCACCAATGGGCTGTCGTACCGGTTTCTACCTGATCCTGTGGGATGAGCACAAACCTGCTGATGTGGCTGCCGCTCTGACGCGCGTCCTGCGCCGCGTACTTGACGCGACCGATGTTCCGGCTGTGACGCCGCTGGCCTGCGGCAACTATCGCGACCATTCGCTTTTCTCGGCGCAGGAGTACGCAAAACAGGTGCTTGACGCCGGGATCAGCGATGATCCGTTCCGGCGTAACTAACCATGATTGCCCTCGACTTTAGCGGGCAAACCGCCGTGGTGAGCGGTGGGTTACAGGGGATCGGCAAAGCGATTGCCGATCTGCTGCATCATGGCGGCGCGAATGTTGTTGTCGGCGATATCGCTGCGACAGCCGCACAATTGCATTCACGCTATCTGCTGCAACCCTGCGATGTGGCTTCGCGTCCGCAGGCGGAGGCCTTGATCGACGCTGCGATGAGTACGTTTGGCGGGGTGGATATTCTGGTCAATAGTTGCGGCGTTTCGGCGATGAGTCCGGTAGATGCAATGCGCGACAGCGACTGGCAGCGGCTGCTGGACATCAATGTTAAGGGGCTGAGTTACCTGTCGGAAGCGGCGATCCGCGTGATGAAACCGCAATCCGCCGGGCGCATCATCAATATTGCGTCGCAGGCCGGGAAAAACGGTTACCGGTTGATGGGGCAATATGTCGCCACCAAGCATGCGGTGCTGGGGCTGACGCGGGTGATGGCTATCGAACTGGCGCGGCATAACATTCTGGTGAACGCCGTTTGCCCCGGTATTGTCGAGACCGAAATGAAGTGGCGCGAACGCCTCGAAGGTGCGGTTTTGCGCGGTTTAACGGCGGAAGATATCTACGCAGAAGATTGTTCGCAAGTGCTGCTCGGGCGCACGGCGCAGCCGCTGGATGTCGCCAACGTGGTCGCCTTTCTCGCCAGTCCTTTAGCCTCGTATATGACCGGGCAGGCCATCAATGTCACCGGTGGCATGACCATGCATTAACAAACCGGGTTCCGCGTCCTTGCGGAACCCGCCAGGGATTATTGAACGGCGGCGAACGCCTGCGCCACGCGGGCGATATTGTGGTGGTTCAGCCCCGCCATGCAAACCCGGCCGCTGGCGATCAGGTAGACGCCAAATATTTCACGCAGTTTTTCCACCTGCTCAGGGCTAAAACCGGTGTAACTGAACATGCCGCGCTGGCTTAGCAGGAAGCTGAAATCCTGCTGCGGTAACGCGGTTTTCAGCGCCGCCACCAGCGCGTGACGCATTTCGCTGATACGGGTACGCATCGCTTCCACTTCAGCACGCCAGAGTACATTCAGTTGCGGGTCGTTAAGCACCAGCGAAACCACCTGTGCGCCGAAATTAGGCGGGCTTGAGTAGTTGCGACGCACCGTGGCTTTAAGCTGCCCAAGCACGCGGGCGGCGGCGTCCGCATCTTCACATACCACTGACAATCCGCCGACGCGCTCGCCATAGAGTGAGAAGATTTTCGAGAACGAGTTGCTGACCAGCGCAGGCAAACCGGCGCTGGCAATGGCGCGAATGGCATAGGCATCGTCATCCAGCCCGGCGCCAAAGCCTTGATAGGCGATGTCGAGGAACGGGATCAGTTCGCGGGCAATCAGCACTTCAATGACCTGATCCCACTGGTTACGCGTCAGATCCGCCCCGGTTGGGTTATGGCAGCAAGGATGCAACAGCACGATACTGCGCGGCGGCAGCGTTTTCAGCGTGGCGAGCAGAGCTGCGAAATCGACGCCGCGGCTGGCGTTATCAAAGTAGGGATAGCTATGCACCGTGAACCCGGCACCGGCGAAAATCGCGATATGGTTTTCCCAGGTCGGATCGCTGACCCAGACTTCGGAATCCGGGAAGTAGCTTTTCAGAAAGTCCGCACCCACTTTCAGCGCTCCGGAACCGCCCAGCGTCTGGATGGTTGCGATACGCCCGGCACGCAGCGCCGGATGTAACTCACCAAACAGCAGCGTCTGCACTGCGCTGCGGTAAGGCGCAAAACCTTCCATCGGCAGATAGAGGCTGGCGCTTTGCGGCTGGCTTTGCAGGCGCTCTTCCGCCTGCTGTACGGCCTTGAGGCGCGGAATGATCGCCTGCTCATTGTAATAAAGACCGATACTGAGATTGATCTTGTCGCTACGGTTATCCTGATGGAACGCTTCCATCAGAGAGAGGATCGGATCGCCCGCATAGGCATCAACATTCTGGAACACGTTACAACTCCTGGGGTTGGTCAGAGGTTCAATCCATTACACCGCGTAGCGTCCGGGGCGGTGGTTCATGGCGATAATCAAATTGAGGATGGTCGCGCCGACAACCGACACCACCAGCATCGGCCAATTCACCACAAACAGCGAAGCGGTGACGATGCAGGCATCCACCACCATCTGGAATTTCCCGGCGCGGATGCCACTCTTTTCCTGAAGCCAGAGCGCCAGAATATTCATGCCGCCGAGGCTGGCTTTATGGCGGAACAGCACCACAAAACCAATACCCATCATGATGTTGCCAAACAGCGTGGCGTAGAACGGATTGAGCTGATCGATATGAATAAAGCGGCCATGCAGATCGGAAAAGAGCGATACCATCGCCACCGCGCAGAAGGTCTTCAACGTAAACTGCGCGCCCATGCGGCGCACGGAAAGCCAGTAAAACGGCAGGTTAATCAGGAAGAACGCCACGCCAAACGAAACATGGGTGGTGTAGTGGATCAAAAACGCCAGCCCTGCCGTCCCGCCGGTCAGCGCGCCGGACTGACGAAACAGCACGACGCCAAAAGAGATCATCAGCGTACCAAACAGCAGCGCCAGCGCATCTTCCAGCCAGCTATGGGCGAGTTTATTTGGGGTAAGGACGTTATCCATAAGTGTGCACAATTATTTCAGTGATAAAGATAAGTATCACCTGCAATAAATACACCAGATGGCAGGGTTGCGAAGCGCTAATGGCGAATAAACCGACGACACACTCGCTAACATCTTGAAATGTCGGAAAAGAGAATTTTGCACGTTACGTGCGTATATGGCGTTACTTTCGGGTGATGTGTGCGCATTAGCTATGATTTATGCGTGAAAATATCGCCGCGTCGCACCAAAAAAAGGCGTTACGCCCCATTTTAGGGCAATGCGCTGCTGCCTGGCATCAGCAAACCGTTCTCTTTCAGGCGATTCAGCACCACCGAGGTTTTCAGATGCGCGACGCTTTTATTTTGCGCGAGGATACCGCTAATTAAGTGGTTTAACCCCGGCAGATCGGCAACCGCCACTTTGAGTAAATAATCCGCGTCACCGGTCGTTTTATAGGCGTCAATGATTGCATCCACGCCGCTGACCATCTGATGAAAGCTCGCCACGCACTCCGGCGTATGGTTCAGCAGACGCACCTCGATCAGGCCCAGCATCTCCTGGCCTGCGGCATCCGGCGCGAGTCTTGCGTGATAACCGAGAATCAACTGTGCCTGTTCCAGCGCAATACGGCGGCGGGAACACTGCGAGGCGGAGAGGCCAATCAGCTCGCTCAGCTCCTGGTTGGTTAAACGGCCGTTGGACTGTAGCAGCGTCAGGATCTTCAGATCGAAGTCATCAATGTTGTACATAGGTCTGCCTGGCGGACAAAAAAGAGTGGCTAACAGACTACCAGTTTTTTGCCCGGTGCAAAGGCGGGATTATTTCAGCGCCAGGTGCGTCAGCCACAGGCGGGTATCAAACTCAAGCTGGTGGTATTGCGGCTCCATATGGCAGCAGAGTTGATAGAACGCTTTGTTGTGATCTTTCTCTTTCAGATGCGCCAGCTCATGCACCACAATCATCCGCAGGAACGCTTCCGGCGCTTCGCGAAACACTGTCGCTACGCGGATTTCCGCTTTCGCCTTTAGTTTGCCGCCCTGCACGCGCGAGACTGCCGTATGCAGGCCGAGCGCATTATTCAGCACATGAATTTTGCTGTCATACATCACTTTATTGACCGGCGCGGCGTTACGCAGATACTGGTTTTTCATCTCCTGCGTGTACTGATACAGCGCTTTATCGGTGGTGATGTCATGGCTGAGCGGATAGCGTTTTTGCAGCACCTCGCCCAGCCGGTTCTGTTCAATAAGCGTGGTTACCTGCGCCAGCAGGGATTCAGGATAGCCCTGAAGGTAGGTAAGCGTGTTCATGGCGAAATGTGTTTACATCTCCGGATAATTAAGCGATAAAACGCGCGAATTTTAGCACTTCGGAGGGGCGATGAGCCAGGTTGAGTTAAACGGACAATCATTTACTTTAGACCGCTTTCCTGTCGGCGTGGAAGAGGCGTCATTACAGGCGTGGGACGCGGCGGACGAATATCTGCTGCAACAGGTGAATGAGGTCGAAGGCCCGGTTCTGATCTTTAACGACAGCTTCGGTGCGCTGGCCTGCGCGCTGGCGGAGCATCACCCGGTCTGCATTAATGATTCGTACATTGCCGAATTAGCGACGCAGCATAATCTGCGTATCAATGCGATGGATGAAAACGCCGTCACGCTGCAAGACAGCCTTAGCCCGCTGCCTGCCAACCCGGCGCTGGTGCTGATCAAAGTCCCGAAACAACTGGCGCTGCTGGAGCAACAACTGTTCGCGCTGCGCGATGTGGTGACGCCGAATACGCGGATTATCGCCGGGGCGAAAGCGCGCGATATTCACAATTCGACGCTGGCGCTGTTCGAGAAAATTCTTGGCCCAACGACGACCACGCTGGCATGGAAAAAGGCGCGTTTGATCAACTGCACTTTTACTGCGCCTGCGCTCGCCAGTGGGTTGCAGCTCGCCAGCTGGAAGCTGGATGGCACCGACTGGACTATCCATAACCATGCCAATGTCTTTTCACGCAGCGGGCTGGATATCGGCGCGCGCTTCTTCCTGCAACATCTGCCGGAAGGGATAGAAGGCGAGATGGTGGATCTCGGCTGCGGCAACGGGGTGATTGGCCTGCAACTGCTGGCGCAAAACCCTGGCTGCGTGCTGTTTGCCGATGAGTCGGCAATGGCTGTGGCATCCGCGCGGCTGAATGTGGAAAGCAATCTCCCGGAAGCGAGCGCGCGCAGCGACTTTATGATCAACAACTCGCTTGCCGGGATTGAGCCGGATCGTTTTGATGCGGTGCTGTGCAACCCGCCGTTTCATCAACAAAGCGCCATCACCGATCATATTGCCTGGCAGATGTTTAATGATGCGCGCTTTTGCCTGAAATATGGCGGCGAGCTGCGGATTGTCGGCAACCGCCACCTGGATTACTTCCGCAAGCTGAAGCGCGTATTTGGTAACTGCGAAACGATCGCGACGAACAACAAATTCGTGATCCTTAAAGCAGTGAAAGTGCGTAAGAAGCGCTAACGGTTAAATGAACCGCATGCCTGATGGCGTTTCGCTTATCAGGCATGCGATATTTGCCGCTGTTCCAGGCCGGGTAAGGCGAAGCCGCCAATTAAATCTCCAGCGCCAGCGTGGTGCCCTGGGCAATCGCCCGGCGAGCGTCCAGCTCCAGCGCCACATCGCAGCCGCCAATCAGATGCACTATTTTGCCCGCCTCACGCAGCGGTTCCGCCAGCTCGCGCTTTGGCTCCTGACCGGCGCAGATCACGATATTATCCACTGCCAGCAGTTGCAGTTCGCCGCCAACCAACAGGTGCAGCCCGGCATCATCGATCTTCTGATAACTGACCGACGGGATCATTTTCACCCCGCGTGACAGCAGCGTAGCGCGATGGATCCAGCCGGTCGTTTTACCCAGATTTTCTCCCGGCTTACCGGCTTTACGTTGCAGCATCACAATGCGCCGCGGGCTTTTCGCCAGTTGCGGCCCTTCCGGGCGCAACCCGCCGACTTCCTTCAGGCTGGTGTCGATCCCCCATTCCACGCAAAACTCGGCAATGTTCTGGCTGGTCGGTTCGCCTGGCTGGCTTAAATACATCGCGGTATCAAAACCGATCCCGCCACAGCCGATGATCGCCACACTTTCGCCTACCGGGGCTTTGTCGCGCAGCACGTCGAGGTAGCTCAGCACCTTAGGATGATCGATGCCTGCGATCGGCGGAATGCGCGGTTCAATACCGCAGGCGAGGATCACCTCATCGAAAAGCATCAGCATCGAAGGATCGACGCGCTGGTTCAGGCACAGCGCCACGCCTGTCAGTTCAAGCATGCGCCGGTAGTAGCGCAGGGTTTCGTAAAACTCCTCTTTGCCGGGGATCTGTTTGGCAACGTTAAACTGCCCGCCGATCTCCGCCTGTGCGTCAAACAGCGTCACGCTGTGCCCGCGTGCAGCGGCATTCACGGCAAACGCCAGCCCGGCGGGACCAGCGCCGACAACGGCAAGGTTTTTCTTGCGTAATGCCGGAAGTACCGGCATTTGCGTTTCATGGCAGGCGCGCGGGTTGACCAGGCAGGAGGTTACCTTGCCGACGAAGATCTGATCGAGGCACGCCTGGTTGCACCCGATACAGGTGTTGATCTCATCTGCGCGACCACTTTGCGCTTTAGAAAGTAGCTCGGCATCGGCAAGGAACGGACGCGCCATCGACACCATATCAGCATCGCCGTTACTCAGGATCGTTTCGGCAACCTGCGGATCGTTGATGCGGTTAGTGGTGACCAGTGGAATGCCCACTTTCCCTTTCAGTTTGCGCGTAACCCAGCTAAAGGCTCCGCGCGGAACCGGCGTGGCGATCGTCGGGATCCGCGCTTCATGCCAGCCGATGCCGGTATTAATGAGGTTCGCGCCTGCCGCTTCGACTGCCTGCGCCAGCGTGATGGTCTGTTCCAGCGTGCCGCCGCCTTCGACCAGATCCAGCATCGACAGACGGTAAATAATAATAAACTCGCGGCCGACCCGTTCACGCACCTTGCGCACCACGTCCAGCGCAAAACGGCGGCGGCGGGCTTCATCGCCTCCCCACTCATCTTCCCGCTGGTTGGTGCGGGTGGCGAGGAATTCATTAATCAGATAGCCTTCGGAGCCCATAATTTCCACGCCGTCATAACCGGCCTGCTGTGCCAGTTGTGCACAATGGACGAAATCATCGATCAGCGCGAGGATCTCGTCGTGGCTCAGGGCATGCGGCGTAAAGCGGTTGATCGGCGCCTGTAACGCCGAGGGCGCCACCAGATGCGGCTGATAGCTGTAACGGCCGGTATGCAGAATTTGTAGCGCGATTTTGCCGCCTTCCTGATGCACGGCATCGGTGATCAGCCGATGATGTGGAAGCTGGCTGGCATCCTGCAACACAGCACCACCCTCCATCGTCACGCCGGAGAGCGCAGGCGCGACTCCGCCCGTCACAATCAGCGCTACGCCGTGGCGTGCGCGTTCCGCGTAGAAGGCCGCCAGCCGTTCAGCGCCGTCCGGGCGCTCCTCCAGACCGGTGTGCATCGATCCCATCAGCACACGGTTTTTCAATGTGGTAAAGCCCAGATCGAGTGGGGCGAATAACGATGGGTAATGGCTCATGCGCGCTTCCAGTGTAAAATTATTGTTATGTGGTCGGATGAGTTCTACTTTAGCCGTCGCCGTCAAAAAGGGAAAAGCGGGAGGTAATGATTGTGATGGGATTCAAAATAGTGACCCCGCTTCCCGCAGGGAAGGGGGCCAGGTGAGAAGGGACGTCAGGCTTTTTCCGCAAGGCCGGGCGCGCGCCACATTGATGTCGTCAGCCCGCTATCGACCAGACCCAGCTGATCGGCATAGATTTTTTGCCACTTCAGCATCATGTTGTCGTACAGCTCTCGATGCGCCGGGTTTGGCATGTAGGTCTGGCTCCAGCGCACCAGCCGCTCGCCGGTTGCCGCCATGTCGTCATACAGCCCGGCACCGAAACCGGCCGCAATCGCGCAGCCCAGCGCAGTGGCCTCTTTCACTTCCGGCACGCGTACCGGCAGGCCGGTAACGTCACTTAAAATCTGGCTCCACAGCGCCCCTTTTGCGCCGCCGCCAGCGAACACCAGGCTGTCGAATTGCACGCCGGAGAAGCGTGAGATCTGCGCCAGGTTACAGGCCGAGACGATGGCGGCATTCTCTTCCAGTGCGCGAAACAGCGTGGCTTTATTGCATTTTTCCGCATCGATGGAGAGGTTAATAAACGACGGCGCAGCGTGATACCACTGCTTAAAATGCATAGCGTCGGAGAAGATTGGCATCACGCCCCACGAACCGGCGGGTACCCGGCTGGCCATCTCTTCCAGCAGGTGATACGCATCGGTGCCGAGACGTTCGGCGATCAGCTTCTCTTCCGCGCAGAACGCGTCGCGGAACCAGCGCATGGTCAGCCCGGTAAAAAAGCTGATGGATTCCGCCTGCGCCATGCCGGGGATCACATGCGGATTCACGCGGATATTCATCTCCGGATCGGTACGCACCTGCGGCAGATTAACCACCTGCTGCCAGAATGTGCCACCGAGCACCGCAGTTTGCTCGGCGCGAACCACGCCAAGCCCGAGGCAGCCAAGCTGCACATCTCCGCCGCCCATAACCACGGGCGTTCCTTCGCGCAGCCCACACTCTTGCGCCGCCTGTTGCGTCACTTCGCCGAGCAGGCTGCCGGTCTCTTTCACCGGTGACAGAAGATCCGCGCGCAGCCCGGCCATATCCAGCAGCTCTGGTCGCCAGTCGCGGGTGAAGAGATCCAGCATGCCGGTGGTTCCGGCGTTGGAAGGATCGACCGCCAGCCAGCCGGAGAGGCGCGACGCCAGCCAGTCGCTGATCATGGTCATGGTCGCGGTATCGCGGTAGATATCGGGACGATGGTGCGCCAGCCACAACAGGCGCGGCATGGCGCTGAGCGCCAGCGTCTGCCCGGAGACGCTGTAGACTTCGGATTCAAACTGCCAGTCGTGGATCTCTTTGAGCTCAGCCACTTCGTGGCTGGCGCGGGAATCGACATTGGCGCAGGCCCAGATGGCATCACCGTTGCGATCGTAGAGCACAATGCCTTCACGCATTGAGCAGCAGGCGATGGACTGAATATCGGCACCGCTCAGGCCCGCGCTGTCCAGCGCCTTGCGGATGCACTGGCAGGCGAGCTGCCAATTACTATCGAGATCGAACTCCATTGATCCCGGCACGTTTTCGACGCTCAGGTGTTTCCATTCGGCCTGGCCTGCGGCGATTTGCCGCCCGGATAAGTCGAAGATCACTGCGCGAATGCTGCCGGTTCCTGCATCCAGTGCCATCAGGTAACTCATGGGTTTGGCCCCCTCAACCAGCGTTATAGATAAAACTGTGATCCTCGTATGGTCGAAAATATAGTTCAGCGCCTACGCTTTTGAACAATCTTCAATCACAAAATCAACAGTTCAATCACAGCTTTGCGCGGGAGGAGAGATGGCGGACCTGGACGATCACAAAGAGGGGAAGGATTTTGGCGTTGGCATACCGCAACAGAATGTGCCCTTTACCCTAAAAGGCTGCGGCGCGCTGGACTGGGGCATGCAGTCGCGACTGGCAAGGATCTTTAACCCGAAGAGCAATCGCACGGTAATGCTGGCCTTCGATCACGGATACTTTCAGGGGCCAACCACCGGGCTTGAACGTATCGATCTCTCCCTTGCGCCGCTGTTTGGTGAAACGGATGTGCTGATGTGTACGCGGGGGATCTTACGCAGCGTGGTGCCTCCGGCCACTAACAAACCCGTGGTGCTGCGCGCCTCCGGCGGGAATTCGATGCTGACGGAGCTTTCCCATGAATGCGTCGCGGTGGCGATGGAAGATGCGCTGCGCCTGAATGTATCGGCCGTAGCGGCACAGGTGTATATCGGCAGCGAATATGAACATCAGTCAATCGGCAACGTTATCAAGCTTGTCGATGCGGGGAGCCGCTATGGTATTCCGGTGCTTGCGGTGACCGGCGTTGGTAAAGAGATGACGCGCGATGCCCGTTATTTCTCGCTTGCCAGCCGTATCGCCGCTGAAATGGGCGCGCAGTTTGTGAAAACCTATTTTGTGGAGCAGGGGTTTGAAAAAGTCACCGCCAGTTGCCCGGTGCCGATTGTGATTGCTGGCGGCAAGAAATTGCCGGAGCAGGAGGCGCTGGAGATGTGTTTCCGCGCCATCGATCAGGGCGCATCCGGCGTGGATATGGGGCGCAACATCTTCCAGTCCAGCGCGCCGCTCGCCATGCTGAAAGCGGTGAAAAAAGTGGTTCACGACAATATGAGCGCCCATGAGGCTTATCAGTTCTGGCTGGAAGAAAAACAAGGAGAGCAACCATGAATGTGACGCTGGTGGAAATCAATATTAAACCCGATTGCGTGGAGGATTTTTTGCACGTGTTTCGCGCCAATCATGAAGGCGCAATCCGCGAGCCGGGCAATCTGCGTTTTGATGTGTTGCAGGATCCCAAAGTGAAGACCCGCTTTTTTATTTACGAGGCCTATCAGGATGATGCGGCTGTTGAGGCGCATAAGAAGACGGCACATTACCTGGCGTGCGTGGAGAAGCTGGAGGCGCTGATGTCCGAGCCGCGCAAAAAACGCAGTTTCATTGGTTTGCTGCCGGAATAGCGTCAAAAAAATGCCGGAGGGCGCAGCTGCCTCACCGGCATTCATGATTTGCAGGCCCGGTAAGTTCAGACGCTACCGGGCACAGGATTACTCAGCGTTTACCGCCACCCGCAGCGCTGCCAGCGCATTGCTTGCCGCTTTCAGCACCTGCTCACACTGCTCAATGGTCAGTGTCAGCGGCGGTTCGATGCGAATGGTTTTCGCGTTGTTGAGCGTTCCGGCAACCAGCACGCGCTGGCGGAACATTTCGCTGGCGAAGTTGTAGCCCGTTTCGTTATCGACAAATTCGATTGCCATCAGCATGCCACGACCCCGCGCGGTGTGTACCAAATCCGGGTACGCGCGCGCCAGCGCCAGGAAGCCATCCAGCAACATATCGCCTTTCTGCTCCGCCTGCGCCGGGAGGTTCTCCTCCAGCAACACATTGATGGTCGCCAGCGCCGCCGCACAGGCCAGCGGGTTACCGCCAAAGGTGGTGGTATGCAGGAACGGGTTATCAAACAACACAGAGAAAACCTCTTCCGTGGCGATCGTCGCGCCAATCGGCATCACGCCGCCGCCCAGCGCTTTGGCGAGGCACAGAATGTCCGGCTGCACGTTTTCATGTTCACAGGCGAACATTTTACCGGTGCGGCCCATGCCGGTTTGCACTTCGTCGAGGATCAGCAGTGCGCCAAACTCGTCGCACAGCTTGCGAACCGCAGGCAGATAACCGACAGGCGGCAGGATCACGCCGCCTTCACCCTGAATAGGTTCCAGGATCACCGCCGCCACATCGTCGCCGGTTTTACGGCATTCGCTAAGCAGGGTACGCATTGCCTCGATATCGCCGAACGGCACGTGGCGAAAGCCCGGCAGCAGCGGCATAAAGGGTTTGCGGAAGGTGGATTTTGCGGTCGCGGACAGCGCGCCTAATGATTTGCCATGAAACGCGCCGCTGGTCGCGACAAAGGTGAATTTGCCGCGCGGCGACTGGTACGCCTTGGCGAGTTTCAGGGCGGCTTCGACGGATTCCGTCCCGCTATTACTAAAGAAGCTGTATTTCAGTTTGCCTGGCGCAAGGGCCGCCAGCGTTTTTGCCAGCATCGCCCGCAGTGGGTCGAGCAGTTCCTGGCTATGAAGAGGTTGTTTGGCGAGTTGATTCTGTACGGCGGAAACCACAACTGGATTACGGTGCCCCACATTAAATATTCCAAAACCACCCAGGCAATCTAAAAACTCCTGTCCCTGGGTGTCGACAAGCGTATTAAGACTGCTCGCTTGCCACTCTACGGCTCCGTAATCCCCGCCGGCGGTAACAGATTTGCGGTACTCCAAAAACCCCGGATTGACATGCTCTTTAAAGTAATCCACTACCTCTCGGTTTAATGCTTTCATTTCCTCATGATCAAGCGTTCGCTTCTCAATGAGATTCAAGGCGTGAGCGCTGCACGCTAATGCCGATGCGCTGGAAGGTAACCTGTTCAAAATGGCCTCCGGGGGCTGGCGTATCACATGATACCGATTTAAGTATTGCAGGGATTGCGCCACATCGGCGTGGGCAGGTGAAATCGGGATAAACACCAGGGGAAAACGCGGGCGTACAAAATTTAATCATGCCGCTACGTTAATATTTTGTATCTTTTGTGATTAAAAGTTGTACGTATTTAGCCGGGTTATCGCGGCGTTGCGCCAATATGGTGCGCTTAATGCGCGATGATGGAGCAATTATGTTAAGGCCATTTAGTGGTAACATAGTGAAACTATTAAAATCAGAGAGTTAACGAACCCATAAAAACCAGGGTTTTATTGCGAATTGCGATCTAAATCAAATTTAACATCTAAAGATAAATTCATTATCGCCGAAATAACATTCGCACCAATTTTTAACAGCAATATAACCCGCACAGGACGCAACCATGTCTTCTCCTCCTTATGTCAGCCAGCAGCGTTTTATGCTGGATGCTGATACAACTCTGATGTCAACGACTGACCAGCAAAGCTACATTACTCACGCGAACGATGCTTTTATCCATGCCAGCGGTTACACCCTGGGCGAACTGCTCGACCAGCCCCATAACGTGGTGCGGCATCCTGATATGCCCAAAGCGGCATTTGCCGATATGTGGTACACCCTCAAACAGGGCGAGCCGTGGAGCGGTGTGGTGAAAAACCGCCGCAAGAATGGCGATCACTACTGGGTGCGCGCTAACGCCATACCGATGGTGCGCAACGGTAAGACTATCGGCTATATGTCGATTCGTACCCAGGCGACCGATGAGGAGATTGCCGCGGTTGAACCGTTGTACAAGGCCCTGAATGAAGGGCGCTGTAATAAACGGGTGCATAAAGGGTTGGTGATCAGCAAAGGCTGGTGGGGGAAACTCGCTTCCTTATCGCTGCGCTGGCGTACGCGCAGCGTGATGTCGCTGCTGTGGCTTGCGCAGATGGCCGGGCTGTGGCTGAGTGGCGCAGGCGGGATGGCGCTGGCGATCGGTACGCTGGCGATGCTGGTGGGCTGTATGGCCGTTGAATGGCAGATTGTCCGTCCGGCGGAGAATGTTGCCCGGCAGGCGCTCAGCGTGGCTACCGGCGAGAGCAACAGCATACAGCCGCTGAACCGTAGTGATGAACTCGGGCTGACGTTACGCGCCATCGGCCAGCTTGGGCTGATGTGCCGCTGGTTGATCAATGATGTTTCTGGCCAGGTTAACAGCGTGCTTAACGGCAGCGAGACGCTGGCGAAAGGCAATGATGATTTGAATGAACGCACCCGCCAAACCGTGGTGAATGTGCAGCAGACAGTGGCGACCATGAGCCAGATGGCGGCATCACTGCAAACTAACTCGGAAACTGCTTCGGCAGCCGATGAGCTCTCCAGTTCCGCCAGCAGCGCAGCAACCCACGGCGGTAAAGCGATGGAGACGGTGGTGAAAACCATGGATGAGATTGCCGACAGCACGCAACGTATCGGTTCCATTACGACGCTGATTAACGACATTGCTTTCCAGACCAATATCCTCGCACTAAACGCGGCGGTGGAAGCGGCGCGGGCCGGGGAGCAGGGTAAAGGCTTTGCTGTGGTGGCGGGTGAAGTTCGCCATCTCGCCAGCCGCAGCGCCAGCGCGGCAAACGACATCCGTAAGCTTATCGATGCCAGCGCCAGCAAAGTGCAGTCGGGTTACGATCAGGTGCATGCCGCTGGCCGTACGATGGAAGATATTGTCAGCCAGGTACAGAACGTGACGTCGCTGATTGGGCAGATTAGCCGCTCCACTTCCGAACAGGTTGACGGGCTTTCCGATCTGACGCGTGCGGTCGCTGAGCTGGATGCAATCACCCAGAAGAATGCCGGTTTAGTAGAAGAAAGTGCTACCGTCTCGGCGATGGTGAAACATCGCGCAGGCCGCCTGCAGGACGCTGTATCCGTTTTGCATTAATGTTTTGTTGCCCTATTAAAAACCGCCATGTAATGCCGTGGCGGTTTTTTTATCTCTCCAGAGTAAATATCTATACGCATATGTAATTATATTTTTTGTTTTTTGTTAAAATATTATTAATTTATTGTTGTTGATATGGGCCATTAATATATTTCACACCTTTCTGTTTAATCCTGAATTAAATTCATTTAAGTGGCATTAATATATGTTGCGCAAATCATTCTTCTCGAGAATATAACGATCGATAAACAGCGATTAATAGTTCTTAACTATCAGATTCATCAATAAATAATTAAAAAAACGATCAAACTCATAAAGTTAGCGATTTGGTTACCGATAACGTGTTTTGGCTGCATATGTTTAATTTGCGCCAGGGACTTAAGCGGGCCTTTAGGGTTAAGCGCCCGACACTTTCGTCGGTAAAATAATCAAACCCATGGAGAAAATATGTTTTTACATAATGTAAAAATAGGCACGAAATTATTTCTGGCGTTCGGCTTTTTTATTGTGTTGATGGTGGTGAGTTCCTCAATGTCACTCACCAGCCTGGATCGCGCAAATAATGGAATGCAAGAAATCGTGCGTGATGACTATCCAACCACTGTTAAAGCCAATCAGCTGATCGATAACTTCAACTCTTTTGTCAGCATTCAGCAACTGATGCTACTTGATAGCGAAGGGAAATGGACCTCCGAGTCGCAGAAGCAGCTTTCTGAGATCAGCAGCCACATTACCGCGTTGCTCGAAGATCTGGCGAAAAACCTGCATGATGACAAGTCGCAGAAAATCCTTGCTGAAATCCGCACCGTACGCCAGCAGTACCTTGATTCTCGCTTTCGTATCCTCGACGCCGTGAAAAATAACGATCGTGCGGCTGCGATACAGGAGATGATGAGCAACACGGTGAATATCCAGAACGCCTACAAAGCAAAGGTGCTGGAGCTGATTGCTATCCAGGATGCGCAGATGAAAGGGGCGGGTGAGGTCGTGCAGCACGATTTTGCCGCGAGCCGCTTGATCCTCATTCTGCTCGCAGTCTTGAGCATTGGCTTCGGCAGCCTGATCGGCTGGATCATTGTCCGTATGATCACGCGTCCATTGCGTGAGGCTGTCACCTTCGCAGAAGCCATTGCTAATGGCGATTTGACCCGCTCGATCGACTCACACCACCGCGACGAAACGGGGGTTCTGCTACAGGCATTAATGGAGATGAAAGAGCGCCTCGTGGAGATTGTTCATCAGGTACAGAACGGTTCGGAGAGTATCTCCAGCGCGGCGGCGCAGATTGTTGCCGGTAACCAGGATCTGGCGGCAAGAACGGAAGAGCAGGCAAGCTCGGTGGAACAGACTGCAGCATCGATGGAGCAAATCACCGCCACGGTAAAAAATACCGCCGATCACACCTCAGAAGCCACGCAGCTTTCCGCGGGCGCAGCGACAGTGGTGAAAAATAACGGCGAGATGATGAAACAGGTCACGGAGAAGATGCGCGTCATTAACGACACCTCAAACCGGATGTCTGACATTATCAACCTGATTGATTCCATTGCGTTCCAGACCAACATCCTCGCGCTGAACGCAGCCGTTGAAGCTGCGCGCGCAGGGGAACACGGACGTGGTTTTGCGGTGGTTGCGGGCGAAGTTCGTCAGCTGGCGCAGAAAAGCGCCTCGTCGGCGAATGATATTCGCCATCTGATCGAAAATTCCACCAGCCAGACCCGTGAAGGGATGGCACTGGTGGAAAAAGCCAGCGGATTGATTAACGGCATGGTGAGCAATGTGCAGGAGATGGATGTGATCCTGCGTGAGATCGGCCAGGCGAGCCGCGAACAGACCGATGGCATTTCGCAGATTAATAGCGCCATTGGCCTGATTGACTCAACCACCCAGCAGAACTCCAGCCTGGTGGAGGAGTCGGTTGCGGCGGCGGCGGCACTGAACGATCAGGCGCTGCACCTGCGCGAACTGGTTCAGGTCTTCCGTCTGCGCGATACGCCAGAAATGGCTTAATCGAGTTGTGAAATATCCAGCGCCGCGCGGTCGATAATGCCAATTATCTGCTTAAGCTGTGCGGCGCTGAGTTCCCCCTGATTTACCCGTAAATCCAGCACTGCTTTAAAATTATCCAGCGCCCGCTTCATTTGCGGGTTTCTGCGTAGCTGATAACCGACGTTACGCACCCGGATGCGTTCCTGAATCTCCGCAATCTGCGCCTGGCTCTCTTCCAGCCAGCGCAAACCCTGCGGCGTTATCGCAATAGTTCTGCGCCCATTCTCTTCATCGCCAACGGTAATGAACCCCTGCTCTTGCAGGTAATCGAGCGTGGGATAAATCACGCCAGGGCTGGGCGTATAGTTGCCCTGAGTCAGGGATTCGATGGCTTTGATCAACTCATAGCCGTGGCTGGCGTTGCTGCTCAGCAAGTAGAGGATGACCAGACGTAACTCACCGTGACCAAAAAAGCGCTGGCGTCGTCCGCCGCCGTGGTGCGGATGTTCGCGGTCGGCCCGCTCGTGATGATGGCGCATGCTGTACTCCTGATAAATTGATATATCTAATTTATATCTAAATTAACTATTTAGACAGTGCTGGAGTGAGGTTTTTTTTATTTTATTGATAATAAACGAAATTATTTTATGCTTTGGCAATCGGTGCTTTCCCTGTGTTTATATCATAAAAATTCCTTGTCTTCTGCGCAATCAACAATCATTATCATTTGCACAACATTTAGATATATCGTATTCACTTTCACGAAGGCCGATTATGACAACTCATTCTCCACGTTATCCCCAACGCGTACGCAATGAACTGCGCTTTCGCGAGTTAACTGTTCTGCGCGCGGAGCGCGCTGGCAGTGGTTTTCAGCGTATTGTGCTGGGAGGTGAACAACTGGAAGGCTTTACGTCGCGCGGTTTTGACGATCACACAAAAGTCTTCTTTCCGCAGCCGGGATCGCACTTTGTACCGCCGACGGTGACTGACGAAGGCATCGTCTGGGGCGACGGACCGCGCCCGGCATCCCGCGATTACACGCCGATCTATGACGCCAGCCGGCACGAACTGGTGGTGGATTTCTATATTCACGACGGCGGCGTGGCGAGCCATTGGGCCGTGAATGCACAGGCAGGGGATACACTGACGATCGGCGGGCCGCGCGGTTCGCTGGTGGTGCCGGAAGATTACGCCTGGCAACTCTATGTGTGCGATGAATCCGGTATGCCTGCGCTGCGTCGCCGTCTGGAAGCGCTAAGCCTGCTCGCAGTTCGCCCGAAGGTGACGGCAGTGGTGACGGTTGCCGATGCGGCGTATCAGGATTATCTGGCGCATCTGAGCGGCTTTGATATTCAATGGGTGGTTGGCCATAACCCGCAGGCGCTGCACGATAAACTGGCTTCGCTGACCGTCGCCGATGAGGACTATTTTATCTGGCTGACCGGGGAAGGTGAGGTGGTGAAATCGCTGATGGAGCGCTATGCGACCGACAATATCGATCAGCAGCGGGTGCGTGCGCAGGCGTACTGGCACAAGAAATAATGACGAAGCCCGGTATTTCACCGGGCTTGCTGCTTTCAGGCCACTTCGTCGTATTCAGCTTCGCTGACTTGCTGCTCCAGCGTCTGGCGAATTTCACCCAGCGCTTTTTCCTGCTGGCGGAAGTAGGTTTCCCGATCGCCCAGCGACGACACAAGTTGCCAGGACTCCTCTTTCTCGAGCGTTGCCAGCTCTTCAATCAGGCTGGCAATATGCTGCTTCACTTCAGCAATACGCTGACGCAGGCGCTGCAGATCGTTTAAACGATCGCTTGCCATCAGCGGCTCCAGCCCTTTCTGCAGGCGGGTCAGAATGGCACGGATAGCGCTAAGATCGCCGCGCTGGCGCGCCTGGTTGAGCTGCACCATCATGCCGTGCGCTTCATTTTTTAAATCGTTGTCCACCAGATCCGGGTGGCAGAGTTTGCTGGCCTGGCGCCACAGGCGCTTCAGCTCGTGACGCTCATCCTCTGACATCTTCTGCTCGAAGCTGAAACGTTTTTCGGCATCGTGCTGCTGTTCCTGATAGCTCTCGTATTCCTGACGTGCTTCGTCACGCGCCTGGCGTGCCGGTTCTTCTTCACGCGTAAGACCGCGTTCCAGCTCCTGCGCTTCGGCCAGCAACGAGGCTATCAACTCGCTTTGCTGTTGCAGATGTTTACGCGCTTCGGCAGCCTGCAATGAGTGCGGCGGCATGCTTTGCCAGCGCTGCGTCAAGGTAACCAGCACTTCCACCGCCTGCGACAGATACTTCTGGCAGCGCAAATAGTCGGCTTCGCGACGGCGCGCTTCCGCTTCCTGGCGGCGAACGGCGGCTTCTGCCAGGGTTTTGCGCAGGCGCAGGATCTGTGACATCAGCGGCCCAAGGCGGGTTAAGTAGAGATCGTTGAACTCGTCGAGCAGCTGGATGCGCGCGTTGCGTTTATCAATCAGTTCGCGCAGTTGTTCTTCCAGGGCTTTCAGTTCCAGCTTGCTGGCGGCCACTTGCGGATCCTGCCAGCTTACGACGGAACGCTGGCTTTGCAGCCAGTTCGTTATGGCGCGCATCGCTTCGCTGTAATTCTTCTCTTCAAGCGCATGGACGATAAACGCTAACTCCGGATCCGTAACTTCATTTTTCAACAAAGGAAGCTGACTGAGGATGATGCCGTCATCCTCCAGTTCGATGGCGTATTTGATGATTTCAAGCCGTTTTATAGGTTTGTTCATGGCGTTTCGTCAAAGCGCTTAAGAGTTTATTAAGGGGGTGTGGTTATTCATCAAATCTGGACTATAGATGTGAATATCGCAATAGTCTGCATCCATATTACATTGGACATATTTCAATGCGTTAGTGTTTCTGTGAAAATTGCGCTTATGGGGGCTTAAATCGGCGAAATACGCGAAAAAGTGCGCGCATTGCGGCTTTCAGGCCACTCTGCTGACATGCTTTGCGGCCTGAAAGGATCCCTTACACTTGCGTTAACCCGCCATCGACACAAATCTCGGCACCAGCGATATAGCTGCTTTCGTCACTCGCAAGAAACAGCGCGGCGTTGGCCACTTCTTCCGGCTGGCCCATGCGACCCAGTGGAATTGCCTGCGTTAATCCCTGACGAACATTTTCCGAGGCCGCAGCCATCATTTCCGTATCAATAGGGCCGGGCGCGACGACGTTAACGCGAATGCCTCTGGCTGCCAGTTCGCGCGTCCAGGTTCGGGCAAAAGAGCGCAGCGCGGCTTTGCTGGCGCTATAGACACCATAACCTTCCGTTCCGATAACATCGGCAATCGACCCTATCAGCACCACGCTGGAACCGGGTTTGAGCAGCGGCAGCGCAGCTTGCAGGGCAAATAGCGGCGAGCGGACATTCAACCCGAAGGTGCTTTCAAAGTGCGTTTCTGAAACCTGCTCCAGGGTGGCGTACTCTGACATGCCGGCATTAATCACCAGCACATCCAGTTGCTGAATATTTTCCATTATGCGCGCCAGTTCGCTGTGCTGGCTGACATCAGCACGCAGCGGCAGCGCATTTCCTTCGATTTTAGCGGCAGTGTTCTGTAACTCTTCCTCGCGGCGGGAGGTAAACCAGGTCGTGGCGCCTTCATGGGCAAAACGCTGGGTTATCGCCAGGCCAATTCCTTTTGCGCCACCCAGTATGAGGGCCGTTTTGTTGTGCAGTCTGTTCATGATGATTCTCCTGTTGAGTGGAAAATCGATGATATAAGTTTTATATTTAGTATCAATTACGCACTTTGTTTATATTAGATATCATTGGATATACCGCTATGACAAAAATCGATGACTGCGTTTTAGGAAATGTGGGCAAAACGCGCCCGATACTTGAGCACATCACCAATAAATGGTCGATTTTGATCCTGACTGTGCTGTGTACAAAACCTTCTCGTTTCAATGAGATCCGTCGCAGGCTGGATGGTATCACCCATAAAGCGCTGGCCGACGCTCTGAAACGGCTGGAGCGCAACGGGTTGGTGCACCGGGAAGTGTTGCCGACAATGCCGGTGGGTGTTGAATACCGTATTACGCCGCTTGGCGAATCACTTCGACAGCCATTTGAGGCACTGTATCGCTGGGCGCTGGAATATGAGCCGCAATTGACGGCGGCGCAGGATGAGTATGATCAAAAATCTGCAGAGGCTGAAAGAGCATTAGCCTCCTGAAACGGGGCGTTCTGCTTGTCGGAACGCCCCTGCGAAAGGTCAGCGGAAAGTATGACTGACAAGTGAGCGGCGAATATCTGGCGCCCCTGGAATTCGGCGGGCCCTGAATTCTGTCTGGCTGTATGTTACTCCGGCGCCATGGTATCCGGTTACCTGAATGCTGTTGTAACCGAGACGCTGGAGCTCTCTGCTTATGGTTTGCGCCAGAGGTTGAGTACCTTTCAGGGAGATGAATTTTCCTATTATTCCTTTTCTTTTTGCACCTGACGATGCTTCCAGCTCGACAGCAGCAAAAGACGTTGGCTTGAAAGAATCAGCGCTATAACAGGCAGTTATACGGATATCCTCGAATGTTTTAGGTAGCCCGCATGAATGCAATTGTTCAGCGAGGGTTGCGGCCGTCATCAACCCCAGGGTTGCCGCTTCATCGGCTGCCAGTACGTCTGCACCGGCCGTTCCGTGCCCAAGAATATAGAGTTTATCCGTGGTGGCGGATAATTGACTTAATGGTATATGTGTAAAGTTTGTATTTTTTAATACAACCAGTTGTTGTGATAATCTCGCAATACTGGCTGTGAATTTATCAAATATATCCGGTGACAGCGCTTTTCTTAATGTCTCACCATTCCAGTCCTCATGCACTTGTAAACCAGCATCGACCTCCTGCAATTTATCGCTGACAGTGTTTATCTGAGTAACCAGGTTGTTTATTTCTGCAGCACGTAGTTCCATTATTTCATTTCGAATTTTCTGATTTGGCACAATTAGTGGATAGAGGCTTTTTCCCTTCAGGTGGCGGATTAAATTTAAGCCCAGACTTTGATGGATCATATCCTCTGCTGCAAAAGGAATATACAGATAACCTTGTTTGGGAAAACCACTGTGCATCACCGGAGGCGCGCCATATCTCGCTTTAAATTCAGGTTGATTGGCCGGGATTCCTGGCGGCGTATTGTTTCCGAATATCATTTTCTTCATTGAATCATCCTGGATATATTTTATATGAATGGTTATCTCAATACGGATAGCTAAAAGCATTATAGCGATACATTATACGTTTCTGCCTTATAACATGGTACGTGGGAGAATAATCTATAATTCATGCCGCTGGAGCGATTCATACAGTGCTAAGGCATTTATTCTAGCGTATGCAATGGTGGTTATTAATAGTTGTTGTCACGTTTTTATTATATTATTTGTTCTATTAAGATATATCAGAGAGGTAATTTATTAAGGAAATTATAGTGCGGAGAGTAATTATTTATAGTAAAGCGTTGATTAACTTTTTATGTTGGTGCCGGTAATACGTTATTCTCGTGTGAAAAGATGCGGATCTTATTAAGAATCGGAAGACGCCGCATGAAAAGTGTTGTCGCTTGAGTGATGGCTTCATCGGGAAGGAACGCATTGCGCCATTCTGCGACTGTTGTTGTAGCGACAGAAGCGACAAAGTGATGGGGATTATCAAAAGTTGGGGCGATACTTTTGGGACATTCAGGATTTAAAAAACAAAAAAACCACCATAAGAGGTGGCTTAAGTATCTGTTTCTAAATTTAAAATTTGGTGGCCCCTGTTGGGTTTGAACCAACGACCAAGCGATTATGAGTCGCCTGCTCTAACCACTGAGCTAAGGGGCCACAGCGGGGGGATTATAAAGTAACTTACCCCTGCAATCCAGCATGAATATCCTGGCTGATGTTTTTATAAACAGCGGATTTTCAATCCCTTATACTGGTGTTTATGACAATTGACCAGGAATAACTATGATCAATGATATTCTCGCTCCCGGGCTGCGCGTGGTGTTTTGTGGTATCAATCCGGGTAAATCTTCCGCGCATACCGGCTTCCACTTTGCGCATCCTGGCAACCGTTTCTGGAAGGTGATCCATCAGGCCGGCTTTACCGACAGGCTGCTGCGACCGGAAGAGGAGATTCATTTGCTGGATACGCGCTGTGGCATCACCATGCTGGTGGAACGCCCGACGGTACAGGCCAGCGAAGTGGCGCTGCATGAGCTGCGTACCGGCGGCAGAGAGCTGGTTATGAAGATCGAAGAGTATCAGCCTGCAGCGCTGGCGATCCTCGGTAAACAGGCCTTCGAGCAGGCATTCAGCGTCAGAGGTGCTAACTGGGGCAAGCAGACAATGAGCATTGGCGTGACGCAAATTTGGGTGCTGCCGAATCCCAGTGGGTTAAATCGCGCGACGCTGGATAAACTGGTAGCCGCTTACCGCGAACTGGATGATGCGCTGGTGACAAGAGGGCTATAGTGCGGCGGAAATAAAAAAGGCTCCCGTGGGAGCCTTTCGTTATAACGATGCGATAAATTAATCGTCGAGGAAGCTACGCAGCACTTCAGATCGGCTCGGATGGCGCAGTTTACGCAGCGCTTTCGCCTCGATCTGACGGATACGTTCGCGGGTAACGTCAAACTGTTTACCCACTTCTTCCAGCGTGTGGTCGGTGTTCATATCGATACCGAAACGCATACGCAGTACTTTCGCTTCACGGGCTGTCAGACCAGCCAGCACGTCGTGCGTTGCCGCACGCAGGCTCTCGGTGGTGGCTGAGTCCAGCGGCAGCTCGAGGGTGGTATCCTCGATAAAATCACCCAGATGCGAATCTTCATCATCACCAATCGGTGTTTCCATGGAGATTGGCTCTTTGGCGATTTTCAGCACTTTGCGGATTTTATCTTCCGGCATCAACATGCGTTCGGCCAGCTCTTCCGGCGTCGGCTCGCGACCCATTTCCTGCAGCATCTGGCGGGAAATACGGTTGAGTTTGTTAATGGTCTCAATCATATGCACCGGAATACGGATGGTGCGCGCCTGATCCGCGATGGAGCGGGTAATCGCCTGACGGATCCACCAGGTTGCGTAGGTGGAGAACTTGTAACCACGGCGGTATTCGAACTTATCAACCGCTTTCATCAGACCGATGTTGCCTTCCTGAATTAGATCGAGGAATTGCAGACCACGGTTGGTGTATTTCTTGGCGATAGAAATAACCAGACGCAGGTTCGCTTCCACCATCTCTTTCTTCGCACGGCGCGCTTTCGCTTCGCCGATGGACATACGACGGTTGATATCTTTTACCTGCTCGATGGTCAGGCCGGTTTCTTCTTCAATCTGTTGCAGTTTTTGCAGGCTGCGCTGAACTTCTTCTGTCACTTCATGCAGCTTTTCGGACCACGGTTTGTTCATCGCCAGCGCAGCATTGAACCAGGTTTCGCTGGTTTCATTGCCGGTGAACAGCGTAATGAAGTTTTTCTTCGGCATTTTGCACTGTTCAACGCACAGCTTCATGATGATGCGTTCCTGAGTGCGCACGCGATCCATCATGATACGCATGCTGTTCACCAGGTAGTCGAACTGTTTCGGCACCAGACGGAACTGCTTGAAGACTTCAGACAGCTTGAGGATCTCTTCCTGTGCTGCAGCGTGGCTGCGGCCTTTGGCTTTGATCGTGTCGCGGGTCAGTTCGTACTGGGTACGCAGCTCGCCGAATTTTTCACGGGCCAGCTCAGGATCGATGCTGTTGTCATCGTCGCTGCTGTCATCGTCGTCTTCATCTTCGTCATCATCGTCGTCATCCATCTCTTCGCTGGAGAGCTCAGAGCCGACATGCGTTGCCGTTGGCGCAAGATCTTCTTCCGCATTTGGATCGACAAAGCCGGTGATCAAATCGGACAGACGCGCCTGTTCCGCTTCGACGCGGTCGTATTGTTCTAACAGATAGGTAATGGCTTCCGGGTACTCGGCGACGGAGCACTGAACCTGGTTAATCCCGTCTTCGATACGTTTGGCGATGTCAATTTCGCCTTCACGGGTCAGCAGTTCAACGGTACCCATTTCACGCATATACATGCGAACCGGGTCGGTCGTGCGCCCGATTTCAGATTCCACGCTGGAAAGCACTTGCGCAGCCGCTTCGGCAGCGTCATCGTCCGTGTCGGCAGTGGTCTCAGCCAGCAGCAAATCATCAGCATCCGGTGCTTCTTCCATCACCTGAATGCCCATGTCGTTGATCATTTGGATGATGTCTTCGATCTGATCGGAGTCGACGATATCTTCCGGCAGATGGTCATTGACCTC
>CANUEX010154787.1:0-77180 GCA_948099535.1 Jatropha multifida | reverse complement strand
TGCGACGCAGAGGGATTGCCAGCGTGTCGGAAAGATCGTGCAGCACGGCTGACGAGACGGCCACCACATTGCGGTTTTCGTAGGTGTGCCGAATCTTCAGATGCTTAAACCAGCGGGAAAATCCACGGCGGTGGCAAAGATAAGAAAATGAGAACATGCCGTGAATACAAAACCAGACTTTGTCGCGATCAAGCGCGCGGCTGTGGGCAACAATACGGTCGGTTTTATGCAGATGGGAAAAAACAATATCAAACTTTCCGCTACGTTCTGCCGTAGTAATCGCTTCATCTAACAGCTTTGCCCGACGCGGGATCTCTGTCAGCTTGCGCCAGGGTTTTTTGCATTTATCCTGAATTACCTGGAAATCCACACCTTCGGGAATGGGGTAATCGCACACTTTACGCAGTGAGAAAAGCGAGACCTGGTGTCCCATTTCCACTAAGCCGCTGGAGAGCGTGAGGACGGTTTTTTCTGCGCCTCCACCGGGTAAGCCATCAATAATCATCAGGATGCGCATATTAATCCAGAATATTTTGATAAAGCGAAATTAGCTGGCTTGACAGCTTTCCTGGGGTTGAGTCCTTAACCTTATCGCGGGCTTTCCTGCCCATGTCATTACTCTTTTCCAGTGATGGAATGGCCATCACAGCCTCTCTTAACTTGCCGATATCAAGGGCATCACAGAAGAAACCATTACTTCCTTGCTCTATAAATTCCGCTCCACCGCAGCTATCCGAAGTGATGACGGGTAAACCGCATGCCATCGCTTCCAGAATGACGTTTGGGAAAGGATCATACAACGTTGGTAGCAACAGGCCATCGGAAAGTTGATAAAAAGGCAGCGTCTCTTTTTGCATACCCATAAACCGGATCTGTTCTTTACAGCCCAGTGACTGGGTAAGCGCCTGATAACGCTTTTCTGCTTTATCCTGGCCTATGACAACCAGATAAGCCGTAGTTCCTGCTATCGCCTCAATCGCCGCAGCGAGGCCTTTTCGTTCAAAACCCGAGCCAACAAAGCAAAAAACAGTTGCAGCAGCAGGAAGCCCATACTGCTGGCGCAACGCTGCACGCTGCGCGCTCTCCGCCGGAATGAAACGGCTGGAATCTATTGAATTATAAATGACGTGAATCTTTTTTGCGTCAACGGAAAAGTCTTCGATGATTTCTCGCTTAATCATCTCCGCATTGCAGATGACTGCTTTCAGCTCTGGCGACTGATACATTTCGCGTTCGGCGCGCATAACATAGCGGTGATAGCGGTCATGCATCAGCATTTTTGCACGCCAACCGGGAAGAATACGCGAACGCTGCCGGAGCCAACGTTGATGCACGCCGTCGCCGGCGCGATAGATATCGCAACCCGCAATACGCTCGTGACTCTGAACGATATCAAATTGCTGCTCCTGCCATAGCGCGCGCGCAGCGTTAGCAAAGCCCCGTTCCCGGCTAATACGTCCCCATTTGGCGGGATTGCAAATATGAATGTGCCAGTCGTCCTGGCGCTCCCCTTGCCATTCGCGGGTGATGACGTTTAATTCCAGATCCTGATTACCAAGCGCCATGAGCGCACGGGAAACAAAGCGCTCCGCACCGCCATCAGGACGATATTTTTGACGAACAATAGCCAGCCGATGACGTTTCATGCCAGATACCTCTTCGCTGCATCGACAACCGCATCAACGGGGATAGCGTCGAGATAACGTTCACTGGTTTTAGTATCAACGGCGTCAGGGTCGGGGAGTGGCCCAAAATTACCCGCCCAGATAACTTCGCCATTAACTTGCCAGGGCGACCAGAAAGTGAGTTTTGACGGGCCGAAAAGCGCAACGCAGGGTGTTTGCAACGCTGCGGCCATGTGCATGGGTACAGAATCAACACCAATAAACAGATCGGCATGGTCGATAAGCGACGCAAGCTGGCGCAGCGAGAGCTGGCCTGCCAGCGAGATAACGCCGTCCTGCGGCGATGCGCTGAGGATCCTGTCGACCATCGACAGCTCTTTTTTATCCGGTCCGGCCGTCAACACAATGGTATGGCCTTCCTGTCGCAGCGCCGTGATAGTTTGCGCCATTTTGTTTTCATCCCAGCACTTGAAGAACCAGCGTGATGTTGGCTGAATAACGATATAGCGATCGCTGACGCCTTGTGCTGTCAGCTGTTGCCGGGCGAAATTCCAGTCATCCGCGCTGTAACTCATCGTCACCGTTGAGACGGGAGGAACCGATAAAGGAGAAAGAATAGATAAATTCTGCTCAACGGTGTGCAGCGCATTGTGGTTTGCAACGGAAACCAGTTCGGTATGACAAAAGCGCCAAAAGGCGTTTTTACGTTTATTGAAGCCGAAGCCGAGACGAACCGGTGCGCCGGTAAAGCGAGTAACGATAGCGCTGCGCCATTGATCGGCAAGGTTTATCACCAGATGATATTGGCGGGCCCTGAGTGCGCACAGTAACTGCCACTCTTTTTGCAAATGTTTGAGCGTACCAAGTTGCTTCCATTTGCGATCGATACCGTAAATCGTATTAATCGCCGGGTGCGCTGCCAGCATATCGCGTGTTTCTTCGTACAGCAGGACATCAATCTGTGCATCCGGCAAGCCCCGGCGAAGCGAGTTTATCACCGGAGTGGTCAGCAACATGTCGCCATGATGACGAAGTTTAATCAATAAAATGCGTAAATCAGGCGTATTCAGTATGTTATTCATCATCGTCTTATCGGCAACAACCTGCCTGCAATTCTAATAGACCTGCTGTTGTCTTGCACTCTTTCTCCATGCCGTCAGGATTTTATCTCTAAGGGTTTACTCATTGTGATGAGAGTGCGTAACATAGCGCTGACCTTTATTTTACCTGGGCTAAATATGGATAAACCGGCGTTTATCATCACGATTGATACAGAGGGTGATAACCTCTGGCAAAATCGCCGCGAGATCAAAACGGAGAACGCGCGGTATCTGGCACGTTTTCAATCATTGTGTGAGCGTTTCGGGTTTAAACCTGTCTGGCTAACCAATTATGAAATGGCAACCGATCCAGCGTTTGTTGAGTTCGCGAAAGACGTCATCGCCCGGGGGGAAGGGGAGGTTGGGATGCACCTGCATGCATGGAATAGCCCCCCGGATCATGATTTAACGGGCGATGACTGGCGCTGGCAGCCCTATCTGATTGAGTATCCCTCGGCAGTATTGCGTGAAAAAGTCTGTTTTATGACGCAGTTACTTGAGGATACATTCAGCACCAAAATGTTGAGCCATCGCGCCGGACGCTGGGCGTTCGACAGCCGCTACGCGAAATTGCTTATCGAACTGGGCTACCAGGTAGACTGTTCGGTTACACCTCGTGTTAACTGGCGTAATGCGAAAGGCGCGCCGCAGGGTTCTGGCGGTACGGATTACCAGCATTTCCCGCAGCATGCCTATTTCATTGATGTTGATGATATTTCTAAGCCCGGAACCAGTTCACTGCTTGAGGTTCCGATGAGTATTCAATATAAGCATCCCGCGTGGCTCAACGTGATTAAGCAGAGCTACGATCGGTTGCGCGGTAAATACCGTTCGCCTTCGGTGAACTGGTTACGCCCTTCCGGCGGAAATACAGCACAGATGATTGATGTTGCGCAAAAATGTCTGGCGCAAGGGAATGGATACGTCGAGTTTATGCTGCATTCATCGGAATTTATGCCGGGCGGCAGCCCAACCTTTAAGGATGAGGCCGCGATTGAGGGGCTGTACCGGGATCTTGAAGAGCTGTTTGAGTGGCTGGCTACCAGAACACAGGGTATGACGCTGGCCGGGTTTTATCAGCAGCAGAAATAAAAAATGCCCGATTTATCGGGCATTTTTTTATCGTCACGCTTCCCTTCGCGAAAAGGATGTGGCCAGCGCAAAGATGGCCATAAAGAATAGCACCGCCTCGGAACTCAGAAGTATGACGTCAGTCATTCCGTACAGTAGTAAAAGCAGCACTGTCACCAGCAGCAGTCCGTTATTATTGCGGATGGCGTAAGAAATCACCGAAATAAAGAAGAATAAGAGCAGCAGCAGCCCCGGGATACCCTGAAGCGAATACTTCTCGATAAATTCATTGTGCAAATGAATCCTGATGTATTCAAGTGAGGCCGCAAGATGCGGATGCCCATCGTTGACATAATTTTGCGACCAGATTTCACGGCTCTCGATGGACTGCCCTAATGGGTGTGCAAGGCCGTTTTGTACGCCAATAATCCACATGGAGAAGCGAGCGCCGAGTGAAGTACTATCCTGACCTTTCTGATAATCCTCAATCTCCGATTGCGTTTGTGCAATCTTAGGCTCAATCAGCGGCTTATAGCTTACGAGAAAAATACCTGCCACGATGCAGCAAAAAATCACCATGGATTTAAGATGGAATTTACGGAAATGGTAAAGTGTCAGCACAATGGCCAGAATTAAATACAGCCCCATAGCCGCTCGCGTACCGGTCAGTAGAATAATGAACCAGGAAAGCAAAATAGTGACGCCAGCCAGCACGTAGAGTTTTACACTTTGCTGCAAATAGAGGCTATAAACGAAGGCCAACGAAAGAACGGAATACACATAGGCGGACACGGTCGCGCGATTAATTGCCATCATAACGCGATCCACGCCCTGTGAGGCTTGCCACAGGCCGTAAGCCGTTGCCAGCGTATAACCCGTAGCTGTGGCGATCAGGAAATATTTCTGGAAGTTCTCTTTGGTTACGTAGTACTTAAATCGATCAATATAGAAAACTAACAAGCTTGCCAGCATCAGCTTCTTGCTGGCGCCAAGGTAGTCGCTATATCTGTTAATGCCTTCCGTCTGGTATTCATAAATGAAGTACCACGCCAGATTTAACACGCCGATAAGTAAAATTGGCAGTGCGATACTAAAAGGACGAAGGGAAATTCGTTTGTACTCAAAAAGTAAGCCAATAATACTGGCGTATACGGCAATATAAAAGCATTGTCTCTGCATGCCTGAATTGACAAGGGCAAGTGCCACCGAGGCAAATGCTAAAACAAGTGTTAACAGATAAAGCCGTAATCTTACTTTTTCCATAGTGCCTCAATGACCCTTTTTTTATAGCTGAAACGAACATCGCTGGACAGATAAAATGAAAGCGAATAAAGCTCACTGACGCGCTGCCTGACTATGAGCAACTGTTTATCAGTAAGATATTTCTTATGATTGCTGTAAATATCAAACCAGTGGCAATTAACCAGGTGCCGGAATTTCCGTGGAAAGGTTTTTTCCATCTGTAACGTACACTCAATAAGCGGCGCAATTTTGCTGGCGCTCAGGGTACTGGAGAGGCTGTCGTTACGTTTAATGTAATAATAATATCCCTGGCGCTGATAAAATATTTTTTTAGCCTGCATCAACATCCCGGGAAATACAGCAAAATCTTCGTAACAAATCATTGAAGGAATGGGATTACTGTTATAGAGCTCCCGACGGATAAACTGCCCAATAAGATGCGCCTGAAAATCCTTATGGAGCAGAAAACGTCGCACAGCATCATGTGTTGATAACGGTATCGGATTAAAACCCTGCCACGAGGTGGAAATTTTGCTGGTATCGCGGATCTCAAGCAAACGTGTCAACAGCATATCTGGCTGCTGTGCTTTGAGGAAATTTACTGCATCACGCAGACTATTGGGTTTTAGCTGGTCATCACTATCGAGCATTGTGATGTATTCACCCGAGGCCAGAGAAACGGCACTATTACGAACCTGGCCGACATTGCGGTAGTTTACCTGACGGCTAATAACGTGCGGTAATTTATCCTTCCACGCATCAATAATGGTTTGCGTTGCATCTTCTGAGCTGTCGTTAAAAATAATAATTTCGAGCTCTTGAGCGCAGGTATCGATTGCTGCCAGCAGGCTTTCAAGGGTCTCGGTAAGTGTTTTTTCAGCGTTATGTGCTGCGATGATGACGCTAAGAAAAGCCATAGAATCAGTTACCTTGTGCGTCGCTAACATTTAGTAATGCGCTGGCTTTGGGTAATTCACGAATGAATTGTTCAATCTGATCAAGCGAGGTATCGGTAACGGCAAATAATTCCTCACGATCTTGCGAAAAATAATATTGTGTTTCAAAAACATAAGAGCAAATATTCTTGTCATCACCAATCAAAAGTGTCTTGCCTAAGGGGCGTTGTTCGTAATGGCAACACGGCCCGAATAGCATAACGACCGGAACATTAACCGCATCGGCGATATAAATATTCCCCGAATCCGAAGCGATATAGCAGTCCATTTTGGAAATAGCCCAGGGCAATTCTTCAAGTGAGACTTTACCTATCATATTAACGAAATTGGGGAAGTTGCCGTAGGCTGCGGTAATGTCATCCATCCACGACTGCTCATTCGGCGTTCCAAACACGTAAAACACGCAGGGTAGCGTTGCCAGGCAATCAACAATCCGTTTCCAGATAACCGGCGGAACCGTTTTGGCTTTGTTACCTGCGGAAATACTGATACCGATACGAATGACGCCGGGTTTATCGAGGATCTCCGGATAGACGGCAGGCCTGAAGAGCGGTTTTGTCGCATGCTTGGGAGACATCTCCCAGGACAGTGAACGGTCAGCCAGCTGCAGATAATTGGTTACGGACAACGTCTTTTTTCCATGATCGACGATACCATCTGCCGTTGCATAGAAGACCCCGTGATACCACTTGCGCGCGTAAGTACTGAGAAACTGCTTATTACTGGCATTACAAACAGCGGCAAAGAACAGGTTTGCGCTATTCGGTTGCAGCAGATAAACATTGTCGTAGCGGTTCATGATATGACAGGCGAAACTGAGTTTTTGCCACAGATTGCGTTTGCGCTGCTCAATAAAAAAAGCCGTTTCAATGGTCTCATCATGCTGTGCCAGCATGCTGACGCTTCGGCTCATCAGTACGTCACTTTTCTGCAGGTACGCCAGTAAGGGTGTCACGTTAATAAAATCGCCGATTTTAGCCGTTTGAATGACCAGATTGCGCCCGGTTTTCTTACGGAATAACTTGCGGATGATTTTCACCGGCAGTAATAAAATCAGCAGAAAAATATAACTCATTGATTAGGCATCTCTGTCGCGCAGTGGCTGGTGGTTCTGAAGAAACGTGAAAATCTCATCCGCTGTTATATCTCCCATCCGCCCGGTTGGGCTTACCACCTGATGCTGATTTTTGCCGTATCCGCCAATTAGCCCCGGATCGGTTGGGCCAAACAGCGTGATATTGGGGCGATCGAGCGCAGCCGTTAAATGGCTCAGCCCCGTATCGACGGAAACGACAGTCTGCGCGCCGGCAAGTTGCGCCGCAACCTGCGCCAGCGAAAGTTTAGGCAAAACTTCAACATGATCAAAGCCCGCAGCCATGCGTTCCGCTCGTTGGCGTTCATGTTCCGCACCCCATGGGAGTTTAATATGGATGCCGGTTGGTTGCATTAATTCGAGCAGTTCACGCCAGCGGCTTTCCGGCCAGTGTTTATCATCGCGGGTGGTGGCGTGCAAAAAGATGGCGTACGGCGGATGCGCCGTATCGGCAACGGCAAAATGGCGCGCAATCGCATAATCGCCCTGGGTTTGCGGTTTCGCGTAACCGAGGCTTTTTGCAAACAGCTCGCGGATACGTTCCACCGCATGTTGCTGTTTTGTGATGTGGTGGCGACGATTGTAAAACAGGCTTGCCAGCGGCTCGCGGGCGCTGCTCCAGTCCAGCCCGTGTTTTACTCCGCGCGCCAGCCGGGTAACCAGCGCGGCGCTTTTCACCAGGCCCTGCGCATCAATAATGGCATCGTAACGTTCGGCCTGCACGGCTTCGCGGAAGGCTTTGCGCTCTGCCACAATGGGCGCGGAAAACCAGGCTTTACGCCAGCGGCGGATTGCCACCGGAATAACGCGATCAACGGCGGCATGCCAGGAGGGGATCTGGGCAAATCCCTCTTCGACCACCCAGTCAAAGCGGACCCCAGGAATCGCCTGCATGGCATCTGTCAGCGCGGGCAAGGTATGCAGCACATCGCCCATTGAGGAGGTTTTCACGATCAATACCCGCATCGGTTATCCTTCCGCATCCAGCAGCAATGCATTTAACTCTTCCAGTACGCGTTGCGGCGTAATATCGATCAGGCTCTGATGATAGCCTTCGGCAGCATCGCCTTTACGCACTTTGTGATAGCCGGAAATCAAACGGATGACGCGCGCTTTATGCGACAGCGGCGGGGTAAAATCCGGGCTGCTTGGGCCGTACAGCGCCACCAGCGGACGGTTGAGCGCGGCGGCGACGTGCATCAAACCGGAGTCGTTGGAGACGACCGCTTTGCAGGCGGCGATCAACACCACGGCTTGTTCCAGCTGGGTTTCCCCGGCCAGATTGCGGCACCAGGCTTGTTGCTCGACATTCAGCGCGGCGAGGATCTCGTTGCCCGCTTCATGGTCTTTCGCGGAACCGAACAGCACCACCTGATAACCTTCGTCAATCAACTGCTTTGCCAGTTCCGCATAGTGATAGTGCGGCCAGCGCTTGGCCGGGCCGAACTCCGCGCCGGGGCAGAAGCCAATCATCGGGCGCTCTGCTGAGATGGCAAATGCGGAGCAGGCTTGTGTTTTTTCCCCGTCATTGACCTGCAACTGCGGCCACAGTAGCGGCTGCGGCAGATCTTTCGCCGAGGCCATGACGCCTTTGTCATAGGCCAGCGCTACGTAGCGTTCGACCATCAGCGGCCAGGCTTGCTTATCCAGTACCCGCGCATCGTTCAGCAGCCCATAACGCATCTCGCCGCGCCAGCCGGTACGATGAGGGATTCTGGCAAAGAAGGGGACCAGCGCCGATTTAAAGGAGTTTGGCAGGACGTATGCCCGGTCATAGCGTTTTTCCCGCAGGCTATGGCCCAGCTTGCGGCGCTCGCCAATTTCCAGCGCGCCGTGGCCCAATGGCATCGGGATCGCTTCGTTGACTTCCGGCATGCGTGATAAAAGAGGACGGCACCACGCGGGTGCCATCACATCGATTATCGCTTGGGGAAAGCGCGCTTTGAGCGTGCGATAGAGACTTTGCGACATCATCATGTCGCCCACCCATGACGGGCCAATGACCAAAATTTTCATACTTACGCGTCGCGGTTCAGCCAGGCCATATACTCGGTGACGCCTTCGGCAACGGTTTTAAATGGCTTGTCATAGCCCGCTTTGCGCAGGTTAGTAAGATCCGCCTGGGTAAACGCCTGGTAGCGACCTTTCAGTTTCTCGGGGAACGGAATGTACTCAATAGAACCTTTCTTATGGTAAGCCAGCGTCGCATCCGCAACCGCCTGGAAAGATTCTGCGCGGCCAGTGCCGAGGTTATAAATACCGGAAACGCCGTTTTCCCAGAACCACAGATTCACGGCGGCCACATCGCCAACGTAGACGAAGTCGCGCTTAAAGTTATCGCTACCTTCGAACAGTTTCGGGCTTTCACCGTTGTTCAGTTGGGTATTGAGATGGAAAGCCACGCTTGCCATGCTGCCTTTGTGGCCTTCACGCGGACCATAAACGTTGAAATAGCGGAAACCGACAACCGGTGAATTCGCTTCCGGCAGAATGCTGCGCACATATTCGTCAAACAGCATTTTTGAGTAGCCGTAAACGTTCAGCGGTTTTTCATACTCGCGGGATTCAATGAAGTCGGAGGTACGACCGCCGTACGTGGCTGCGGAAGAGGCATACAGGAAGGGAATTTCACGTTCCAGGCAGTAATGCAGCAGCTCTTTAGAGTACTGATAGTTGTTATCCATCATGTACTTGCCGTCCCACTCTGTCGTGGAGGAGCACGCACCTTCGTGGAATACCGCGTCAATGTCGCCGAACTCTTCCCCGGCCATAATCTGGATCAGGAAATCTTCTTTATCCATGTAGTCGGCGATGTGCAGGTCAACCAGATTGACAAACTTGGTGCCGTCTTTCAGGTTGTCCACCACCAGAATATCAGTGATGCCTTTATCATTCAGGGCTTTAACAATGTTACTGCCGATAAAACCCGCGCCGCCGGTAACGATGATCATAACTGTACCTTTGAAAAGTGGAGCGTTGAGACAATCTCAGACACTAATAATTCTTATCATACCATCACATTGTCGCCCCTTCAGCCATTCCCCCAGAGAAGGGCTTAGCGATGCGTGATTTATGCTACAAATTACATAATGGGTGATGCGTCATCTCGTATCACTGCATAGCTTTCGGTAAGATGTGCCGAAATTTGCCCAGTCTGGAGAATTGCGATGCGTGGGGATTTTTATCAACAGTTAACGAATGACCTGGAAACCGCCCGGGCGGAAGGGTTGTTTAAAGAAGAACGCATTATCACGTCGGCTCAACAGGCTGATATCACCGTGGCGAATGGTAGCCACGTCATTAACTTCTGCGCCAATAACTACCTCGGTCTGGCCAACCATCCCGAACTGATTGCCGCCGCGAAAGCGGGAATGGACAGCCATGGTTTCGGCATGGCGTCGGTACGCTTTATTTGCGGTACTCAGGACAGCCACAAAGTGCTGGAGCAGAAGCTGGCCGAGTTTCTCGGCATGGAAGATTCCATTCTCTACTCCTCCTGCTTCGACGCCAACGGCGGGCTGTTTGAAACGCTTCTCGGCGCGGAAGATGCCATTATTTCCGATGCGCTGAACCACGCGTCGATCATCGACGGCGTGCGTTTGTGTAAAGCGAAGCGCTATCGCTATGCCAATAACGATATGCAGGAGCTGGAAGCTCGTCTGAAAGAGGCGCGTGAAGCGGGCGCTCGCCACGTGCTGATTGCCACCGATGGCGTGTTCTCAATGGACGGCGTGATCGCGAATCTGAAAGGCGTTTGCGATCTGGCAGATAAATATGACGCGCTGGTGATGGTGGATGACTCTCACGCAGTTGGTTTTGTTGGCGCGAACGGTCGCGGTACGCACGAGTACTGTGATGTCATGGGGCGCGTGGACATCATCACCGGTACGCTCGGCAAAGCGCTGGGCGGCGCATCCGGCGGTTACACTGCCGCGCGCAAAGAGGTGGTGGAGTGGCTGCGTCAGCGTTCCCGCCCTTATCTGTTCTCCAACTCGCTGGCGCCGGCGATTGTTGCTGCCTCCATTAAAGTGCTGGAGATGTTGGCATCCGGCGCGGAGTTGCGTGACCGTTTGTGGGCCAACGCTCGCCTGTTCCGCGAAAAAATGACCGCTGCAGGCTTTACGCTGGCGGGCGCCGATCACGCCATTATCCCGGTGATGTTGGGCGATGCCGTCGTGGCGCAAAACTTTGCCCGCGAGCTGCAAAAAGAGGGCATTTACGTCACCGGTTTCTTCTACCCGGTGGTGCCAAAAGGCCAGGCGCGTATCCGCACGCAGATGTCTGCGGCGCACAGCACTGAGCAAATTGAACGTGCGGTGGCGGCGTTTATCCGCATTGGTAAACAACTGGGTGTGATTGCCTGAGGGCCTGACATGAAAGCGTTATCCAAACTGAAAGCGGAAGAAGGCCTCTGGATGACCGACGTCCCGGAACCGGAAGTCGGCCATAACGATCTGCTGATTAAAATTCGTAAAACCGCGATTTGCGGCACCGACGTGCATATTTACAACTGGGATGACTGGTCGAAAAAAACCATTCCCGTGCCGATGGTGGTTGGCCACGAATATGTCGGCGAAGTGGTGGGGATCGGTCAGGAAGTGAAAGGCTTCAAGATTGGCGATCGCGTCTCCGGTGAAGGTCATATTACCTGCGGCCACTGCCGTAACTGCCGCGCCGGGCGTACGCATCTGTGCCGCAACACCATTGGCGTCGGCGTAAATCGTCCGGGTTGTTTTGCCGAGTATCTGGTGATCCCGGCGTTTAACGCGTTTAAAATTCCGGACAATATCTCTGACGATCTGGCCTCTATTTTTGATCCGTTTGGCAACGCCGTGCATACCGCGCTCTCTTTCGATCTGGTGGGGGAAGATGTGCTGGTCTCCGGCGCCGGTCCGATTGGCATCATGGCGGCGGCCGTGGCGAAGCATGTCGGCGCCCGCCATGTGGTGATCACCGATGTGAATGAGTATCGCCTGGAACTGGCTCGCAAAATGGGCGTTACCCGCGCCGTGAACGTAGCCAAAGAGAGCCTGGCCGATGTGATGGCAGAGCTGGGCATGACCGAAGGGTTCGATGTGGGCCTCGAGATGTCCGGCGCGCCACCGGCATTCCGTACGATGCTCGATACCATGAACCACGGCGGGCGCATCGCAATGCTCGGTATTCCGCCTTCGGATATGTCGATCGACTGGAACAAAGTCATCTTCAAAGGACTGTTTATCAAAGGGATTTACGGCCGTGAAATGTTTGAGACCTGGTACAAGATGGCGGCGTTGATTCAGTCTGGTCTGGATCTTTCACCGATTATCACTCACCGTTTCGGCGTTGACGACTTCCAACAGGGCTTCGATGCCATGCGCTCGGGTCAATCCGGCAAGGTGATTCTGAGCTGGGAATAAATAAAAAAGACGCCTGCGGGCGTCTTTTTTTACAACAAAGTTCACCTCCTGACGCGCAATTCTGTGTAACCGCAACATTTCACCTGGTCGATAATGCTAACTCGGCTACGCTGTTGATGATTGGTTTAACTTTCATTGCGGGTGAGCGATATGTTCAAAATATCGGTCTGTTTGCTGACATTTAATTCGGCGCGCCTGTTACGGGAAGTCTTGCCGCCGCTCATTATCATTGCAGATGATTTCGTTGTTGTGGATTCCGGTAGTACGGATGCAACGCTGGAAATATGCCGGGAATACGGAATAGATGTTCATCACCGTCCCTTCGATATACACGGACAGCAAATGAACTATGCCATTAGTATTGCCGCTCACGACTGGGTTCTGTGCATGGACAGCGATGAAATACTCGATGAGCAGGTCGTTAACTATATCCTTAAATTAAAAGCGGGTGAGGAACCCACGCCTGAGCGGGCGTGGCAACTGCCCCGTTACTGGTATGTGTTGGGAAAAGAAGTGCGTACGCTCTATCCCATTTCTTCACCGGATTTTCCGGTACGTTTATTTAACCGCCAGCGTGCACGCTTTAACGATCGTCCGGTTGACGATCAGGTCATCGGAGAGATGACCTGCGAAAAAATACCGGGCCGGGTACGTCATGATACATTTCATACACTGCACGAGATGTTTAATAAGCTAAATAGCTACACCTCGCGGTTGGTTAAATATCGTGATATTCGGCCTTCTGTTTTGCGGGGAATTATTAGCGCTATCGGCGCTTTTTTTAAATGGTATCTGTTTAGCGGCGCATGGCGTGAAGGGAAAGTGGGCGCTGCCACCGGGCTGTATGCCACGCTCTACAGCTTTATGAAATATTTCAAAGCCTGGTATGCCCACAAAGAAGAGAAATTCTCTGCAACGACGGAAGATCATGAGAAAAGAACAACTTAAGGCAGCCACTCCGCCCAGAGCCGTGAAGCACATTTCAACAATAAAAGGGGCCGCGGCCCCTTTGTCATTTCTGTAACTTCTCTTGATCGGTCAGATAACGCACTTTACGCGTATAGTCCTGGCCTTTGAAAAGCAATTTATTATCTGCCGAGTCGAGATATTTTTGCCATTCGGAGAGCGGAAAACCACCATGGGCGCCAATAACCTCTTTGGGAATAACCGCTTCCTGACCGCCGATTTTCTTGGAAACCGGCCAGTTCATCCAGTCACCCAAATTAATCGTCTTGAGGTCCAGCAAATCCAGTAACGCTGCGAGCGGCAGCTGATCGGTTGGCGGCTGGCTATCGTCCATCAGTTCCCAGGTATCCTGGAACAACGTCAGCCAAAGCGGACAAATACGCCGCCAGGTTTTTTTTGTTGCCGCAAGAAAAGCGCCGTTAACGTGATCCACTAAATACGGGCGCACGGTCTCTTTATAGTAGGCAGGAACCTTTTCTGTGGGCGCGCCGTCCAGCTTGGCAATCATTTTTCCCTGCCGGAAGCTGGAATATATATGCATATCCGTCATACGGATTTCAGGCATTTTGAGTAAATTCAGATCGGAATCGATCATCAAAATACCTTCTCCTTTGGCCTGCAAAGGCGCATTCAGCTTAATCAGGCGGCTCAGGTAAATTTGTTTGTAGCGATATTGCTCTTCACGTTTCGGCAGATCGAGCGTCACGACGCGCGTTTTAGCGGGCAACTGACCAAATGCGGATGCCGGCTGATCGCTGACAATGACAATTTCCGTTATCTCTGGCGCATAACGTTCGGCAAAGGTTGCCGATAACAGCGCTTCCTCAATGTAATCCGCGCCTGTACAGGGAATGACGACGGAATCCACCGCAACACGTTTCTCATTCGGAGAAAGCGTCGCATAAGGAATATTGTGGCGGCCGGTAATATGGCGGTATCGGGAGTTGAGAAATTTAAACATGACGCTCTCGTTCTGAAGAAGGGGTTTCTAGCACGGCTTCAACACCAGCCACGTAATGCTCAATGGCGTAATGACGGCATACGTTTTCGTAGGCTCTGGTGACCAGCTGTGAGCGCAGCGTTTCGCTTGCCCATACCTGCTCCAGATGTGATGAAAGCAGGGCGATATCACTCCACGGAAACAATAATCCTGTTACCTGATCTTCGATAAGCTCGGCCGTACCAGTCACGGCGGATCCAATAACGGGGATTTTTAACAGCATGGCTTCCAGAACAACGCGCGGTAGACCTTCGCTTTGCGATGCCAGAATAAAGGCATCGAAAGTGGAAAGGTAGTCAAAAGGCTGGTTCTGAAAACCGGTAAACACGATCCGTTCCGCAATCCCCAGTGATTTTGCCTGATTAAGCAACGCACCGCGTTCCACGCCTTCGCCAACAATGATCATCTTCCATTTAGCCTGCGGGTTGCGCTGGCTAAATGCGCTTAATGCGCTGAGAGTATGATGGTTCGCTTTGCGCGGGATCAGCGAGCCGATACTGCCAAAAATAAACGTTTCATCATCCAGCCCCAACTGTTGGCGCATTGCGCGGCGGTCCGGCATTTTCTGATGGATATCAATCGCGTTATTTACCGTCGTACAGAGCTCCGGCTTAACGCCATGCTGAAGCAAAACGCGTTCAACGCCGTGGGATACGGCAATGATCTGCGTGGCATAGCGGTTCACCAGTGCCACCAAAGGTTCATTCAGCACTGGCTCGATACGGCAGTGTTGAATCAGGCGCACTGGCAGCCTCGCCGCGGCAAGGTAGCCTTCTTCGTTGGAGCCCGGCTGGTTGTTCATGTACAGCGTATCGTAGCCGCCTTGTTTCAATAAGCTCTCAATACTGTGGACATTCGGCTGGATACGCCACAGCCGATCGATATAACGGGTATAAGATTTACGTGCAGTTCTGGAAAAAAAGAGTAACCCGCGGCCCGTTTCTTTGGCGAGTTTTGCCCACCAGGGCTGCCTGCGTTGCGGGATGACAATAAGCGGAATGCCGATGCTGTGTAAAACCTGCTCGATAGTTTGTCCCTGGGCGCGGTTGTAATTATTGTAAAAACAGCACGTAATATCGAACTTCTGGCGATCGATACGCTTCAGAAGTTCGAGCATGCTGTTTGTACCACCACCCCACTCTTTACCCGTATCAAGCAGGAGAATCTTATGTCGTTGCGGCATTTCTTAACCTTTTGGCTTGCACAATAGTGATGCTTAAAACACAGGCACCGTGTGCTGAATCTCAGTTAACCGGCGCGAAATTATTGTTTTTGACCCCAGCCGCGCCACTGGTTTTGCATATAGTGAACCAACGAACTGTCGCTAATGCTTTCACCCACCACGCTAAAGAAGCGGCTGGCATAAACCGGCTGCGGTTTTTGCTTCGTTTTACACTGTTTAACACCGCGGAACGGGTTACGTGGTGGCGGAGTGATGCCGCCGGGCGCTGTGGTATTTGGTGTTGAGGTATCGATCTGCGGCTCATTCAGCAGGCTGCTCGGGCGCACCAGCGTGATATCCGCAGGCAGGCTGGACAGCGCCTGTTGCAGGACGCGGACAGTCGCCGGATGCGGATGACCGATAGCAATGGCGGAACCGTTGCGGCGAGCCAGCTCAACGGCGCGGTTAAACTGACGACGAATATCGCCTTCGTTTTGCGTATCGTCGAGAAACACTTTGCGTTTCAACACCTTCACGCCGGTTCCCGTCGCTGCGCGCATCGCCTGGCTGTTGCCAATGGTCATGCTGTCGAGAAAGTAGAGGTTATAGCGCTCCAGCGCCTGCATCACTTTCTGCATGCCGAACAGGCTCGACGTCATGGCGCTGCCCATGTGGTTATTCAGCCCCACGGCGTAGGGCACTTTGCTGACGGCATCGCTGATAATACGTTCAATCTCCGCGCTGCTCATTTCCGGACGCAGCGTGTCTTTTTCCAGCGGTTGTTTGCTGAGCGGCGCCATCGGCAGGTGAATCAGCACTTCATGGCCGCTGTTATGGGCTTTGGTCGCCATTTCCCGCGCATGTGTGGCGTTGGGCAATACCGCAACGGAAATCGCCTGTGGCATCGCCAGCACCTGATTTTCAGTCTGAGGACGATAACCAAAGTCATCGATAACGATAGCCAGTTTTCCAGCGAGAACCGGCGCAGAAAAAACCAGCGCAACGGCGAGAGAAAGCGCAAGATGACGAAACTGAAGCAAAACTTATCTTCCCAACCACGGCTGTGGATTGACCGCCTGACCCTGACGGCGAATTTCGAAATAGAGTGAAGGCCGGCCCTGACCGCCACTGCTGCCTACGAGGGCTATCGGTTGGCCTGCGCGCACCTGCGTGCCGACGCTGACCAGCGCGCTCTGGTTATAACCGTAGAGGCTCATGTCGCCTTTACCGTGCTCAACCACGACCACCAGGCCGTAACCCTGTAGCCAGTCGGCCAGGATCACACGTCCATCGGCGATCGCTTTAACTTCGCTGCCTTCAGACGCACCGATAACAATCCCTTTCCACCGTAGCTCACCCTGCAACTGTTCGCCATAACGATGCAACAACGGACCGCGAACCGGCCAGATTGCCTGGCCCGATGGCGAGCCTAACCCGCCGGTACGGGACATCAGCGAGCGTTCGCTTTCGGTGGGTTTGTAGGTGATGCCTTTGCTGCTGGCTTCTTTCTGGCGATCGCGCACGGCCTGCGCTTCACGCGCTTCACGATCGGCGCGCGCTTTGGCTGCCGCTTCCGCACGGGCTAAGCGGTCACGCAAGCGGGATTCGTTGGCGCGCATCTCGCTGAGCTGCTGTTGCCCTTCCTGGATAGAGGATTCCAGCCCGGAAAGGGTTTTCTGCCGCTCATTACGGGCTTGTTCAAGCTTGGCCTGCTGCGCTTTTTGCTCGTAAAGCAGGGTTTGTTGCTGGCTCTGTTTCTCTTCCAGCTCGGTTTTCTGCGTCGCCACTTCTTCACGCGTTTGCTTCAACTGGGCGATCGTTTCCTGGCGTGCCTTGTTGAGATAGCCGAAGTAAGCCTGTAAACGCTGGCCGCGCTGGCTCTCTTCACCGCTTAAAAGCAACTGAATGCCCGTGTGCGGCCCCTGGCGGAACGCGGCATCAAGTTGCGCTGCGAGATTGCGTTCCTGCGCCGCGCGCTGGCGTTCCAGTTTGGCGATCGAGGCATTCATCTCATCGATTTGGCGGTTGAGTTGCGCAAGTGTGTTCTGGGTTTCCCGCAACTGGCGGGCGGCGGCGGAAATAGCCTGTTCCTGCGCTTTAAGCTGGGCAAGAAGGCCGGAGCGTTGCTGTTGTTGCTGGCGTACCGCGCGCTCTTTCTCGGCGATATCGGCCTGAATGGATTTGAGCTGGTCGCGGTCATCCGCATGGGCGGAAACGGCGCACAGCAATGCGCCAGCGCTGAGTGCGCTGGCGCAGAGAAGGGGCCGGAACCTGCCCCATGTAATTGAAAAAATCGCCTTTCCCCTCATGGGGAGCGATTATTCCACGATGAACAGCGGCTTACCAGTCATCTCTTGCGGGATTTCCATGCCCATCAGCGTCAGCATGGTCGGTGCGATATCGGAAAGTTTTCCGCCTGCAACAGCCTTCACTGGCTTATCGCCAACGTAGATCAGCGGCACCGGCAGGTTGGTGTGCGCGGTATGCGCCTGGCCGGTTGCCGGGTCGCGCATCTGTTCTGCGTTACCGTGATCGGCGGTGATCAGCAATTGACCGCCCACAGCTTCGACCGCTTTGGTCACTTCCGCCACACAGTGATCCAGCGCTTCAACCGCGGCAACTGCTGCATCGAATACGCCGGTATGACCAACCATATCACCGTTCGGGTAGTTACAGATGATGGTGTCGTATTTGCCGCTGGCGATCGCCGCAACCAGTTTTTCGGTCAGCTCGGCGGAGCTCATCTCCGGCTGCAAATCGTAAGTCGCCACTTTTGGCGAGTTGATCAGAATACGGTCTTCGCCCGGGAACGGCTCTTCAACACCGCCGTTAAAGAAGAAGGTCACATGCGCATATTTTTCTGTTTCAGAGATGCGCAACTGCGTTTTGTTGTGCTTCGCCATCCACTCGCCAAGCGTGTTAGCGAGAGAGGCTGGTGGGTAAGCCACGGCAGTTTTGATGTCTGCGGCATATTCCGTCAGCATCACGAAATCCACATTAACCACTTTCTTACGTGCGAAGCCGTCGAAATCCGCGTTGACGAAAGCGCGGGTAATCTCACGCGCGCGGTCAGCACGGAAGTTCATGAAAATCAGCGCATCGCCATCCTGCATCGCGGCATCAGCCTGACCCGCAGCACGGATCACGGTCGCTTTGACGAATTCATCGTTTTCATCGCGGGCGTAAGCCGCTTGCAGGCCAGCCACCGCGCTGTCGACAGTAAACTCGCCTTTCGCTTGCGTCATCAGATCATATGCCTGCTCTACGCGATCCCAGCGGTTGTCGCGATCCATGGCGTAGTAACGGCCGATGATTGAAGCGACGCGGCCTTTGCCCAGCGCGGCAAACTTGTCTTCGAATTTTTTCAGTGAAGATTCCGCGCTGCGCGGCGGCGTATCGCGACCGTCGAGGAACGCATGCAGGTAGATTTTGTCAGCGCCGCGCTCTGCGGCCAGTTCTACCATCGCCATAATATGGTCTTCGTGGCTGTGCACGCCGCCTGCGGAAAGCAGGCCCATAATGTGCACGGCTTTACCGGCTGCTACGGCTTTATCCACCGCGCCGCTCAGCACCGGGTTGCTGAAGAAGGTACGTTCTTTAATTTCAACGTCCAGACGGGTCAGATCCTGATAAACAATGCGACCCGCGCCGAGGTTGACGTGGCCGACTTCGGAGTTCCCCATCTGGCGATCCGGCAGACCGACTTCAAGGCCTGACGCATCAATCAGGGTGTGCGGACGTTTTGCCCACAGCTGGTCCATTACCGGGGTCTTTGCGTTGAAAATAGCGTTATCCTGCTGGTCTTCGCGGTAGCCGTAGCCATCAAGAATCACCAGTACCATAGGTTTTTTAGAAACCGACATTGCGACACCCTCTTGCTCAGAAGACAAAAAAAATTTTGCGTAATTTTACTACAGCTGAATCGATAAAATAGCCGCAGAAGATCAAAGAAAGCGGCTGCCTGTGGGGCTGATTTACGGGTGTTTCTTTCTTTTTTTCGTAACACTCCGCAGAAAATGCATTCCATCGCGCTCGCTGGCTGTATTTGCCACACTGCGCAGGTATACTCCTTTCCTGGTTTTTTAATCACTAAGTCGGGAGCTGTTACCCCAGATGCAAGAAATTATGCAATTTATTAGCCGCAACCCCATACTGTGTATCGCCTGGATTGCGTTATTCGGGGCTGTATTATTCACTACTTTCAAAGGCCTGGCGTCGAAAGTAAAAGTGATTTCTCGCGGCGAAGCCACACGCCTGATCAACAAAGAAGAGGCTGTCGTTGTGGATTTGCGTCAGCGTGATGATTTCCGAAAAGGGCACATTGCAGGCTCAGTTAATTTGCTGCCAAACGAGATCAAAGCCAATAATGTAGGTGAGCTTGAGAAACACAAAAGTGCGCCAATTATCGTTGTTGACGGTAGTGGCATGCAGGCGCAGGCGCCGGCAAATGAGCTGGTGAAAGCGGGCTTCGAGAAAGTCTTTGTGCTGAAAGATGGCATCTCTGGCTGGATCGGTGAGAATCTGCCACTGGTTCGCGGTAAATAATTGCTCCGGCGAGCTGCGGCTCGCAGGGGACATCAGGAGACTAAAGTCATGGCCAATATTGAGATCTACACGAAAGCAACCTGCCCGTTCTGCCATCGCGCAAAAGCGCTGCTGAGCAGCAAAGGCGTCGCTTTTGCTGAGCTGCCTATCGATGGCGACATGGTAAAACGTGAAGAGATGATTCAACGTAGTGGCCGTACAACGGTTCCGCAGATTTTTATTGATGCACAGCACATTGGCGGCTGTGACGATTTATATGCGCTGGATGCGCGTGGCGGGCTGGATCCGCTTTTACGTTAATGCTTTTAAAGCACTACAACACTTAAGGGTTATTCACTCATGTCTGAACAAAACAACACCGAAATGACTTTCCAGATTCAGCGTATTTATACGAAAGATATCTCTTTCGAAGCGCCGAATGCACCGCACGTCTTCCAGAAAGAGTGGCAGCCGGAAGTGAAACTGGATCTCGACACAGCCTCCACGCAGCTGGCTGAAGGCGTTTATGAAGTCGTATTGCGCGTTACTGTCACGGCTTCTCTTGGTGAAGAAACCGGCTTCCTGTGCGAAGTGCAGCAGGGCGGTATCTTCTCTATCGACGGTATCGAAGGAACGCAGATGGCGCATTGCCTGGGTGCATACTGCCCGAACATTCTGTTCCCGTATGCCCGTGAATGCATCACCAGCCTGGTATCCCGCGGTACATTCCCGCAACTGAACCTTGCGCCGGTTAACTTTGATGCGCTGTTCATGAACTACCTGCAACAGCAGACTGGCGAAGGTGCTGAACAACATCAGGATGCCTGATGAACGCACTTAATGCTGCAATGACTGTGATCGGTGCCGGCTCTTACGGCACCGCTCTTGCTATCACGCTGGCAAGAAATGGCCACCAGGTTGTGCTGTGGGGTCATGACCCGAAACATATCGCGACCCTGCAACACGATCGTTGCAATGCCGCATTTCTTCCCGATGTGCCTTTTCCTGATTCGCTGCAATTAGAAAGCGACCTTGCGCGTGCGCTGGCCGCCAGCCGCAATATTCTGGTGGTCGTACCCAGCCATGTGTTTGGCGATGTGCTGTCACAGATAAAGCCGCTGATGCGCGATGATGCACGCATTGTGTGGGCAACGAAAGGTCTGGAAGCGGAAACCGGACGACTGCTACAGGACGTGGCGCGTGAAGTTTTAGGTTCGGCGATCCCGCTGGCGGTAATCTCCGGTCCGACATTTGCCAAAGAACTGGCGGCAGGTTTGCCGACGGCTATCTCGCTGGCTTCTACCGATCCGCAATTTTCTGAAGATCTTCAGCAACTTCTCCACTGCGGCAAAAGCTTCCGTGTTTACAGCAACCCGGATTTCATCGGCGTGCAGCTTGGCGGCGCGGTGAAAAACGTGATTGCGATCGGCGCGGGAATGTCTGATGGCATTGGTTTTGGCGCGAATGCTCGTACGGCGCTGATTACTCGCGGTCTGACGGAAATGTCGCGTCTTGGCGCGGCGCTGGGGGCCGATCCGTCCACCTTTATGGGCATGGCGGGTTTAGGCGATCTGGTGCTGACCTGTACCGACAACCAGTCGCGCAACCGTCGCTTCGGCATGATGCTTGGCCAGGGAATGGATGTGCAAAGCGCACAGGACAAAATTGGCCAGGTGGTGGAAGGTTATCGCAATACCAAAGAAGTTCGCGCTCTGGCGCACCGGTTTGGCGTTGAAATGCCAATAACCGAGGAAATTTATCAGGTATTGTATTGCGGAAAGAATGCACGCGAGGCAGCATTGACACTATTGGGTCGTGCTCGCAAAGACGAACGCAGCAATCACTAAATACACTTCTTCTTGTTGCCTCTTTGTTGGCTAAGCCTGTGTCCCCGGTGGCTTGTATAAGTACCAGGGCGCACGGGCTTACTGCTTTGACGCATCCTGAATACTTTTGTTTATTGAAACGCAGATATTCCTGGAGTAAGCAATGCCGTGTGAAGAACTGGATCTGGTCTGGAATAATATCAAAGCCGAAGCCCGGGCGCTGGCGGAGTGTGAGCCGATGCTTGCCAGTTTTTATCATGCAACGCTACTCAAGCACGAGAATCTGGGCAGCGCCCTGAGTTATATGCTGGCGAACAAACTGGCTTCGCCGATTATGCCGGCGATTGCCATCCGTGAAGTGGTGGAAGAAGCCTACGCTGCCGACCCGGAAATGATCGCCTCCGCCGCCTGCGATATTCAGGCCGTGCGCACGCGCGACCCGGCGGTGGATAAATACTCCACGCCGCTGCTCTATCTGAAAGGTTTTCACGCCTTACAGGCCTATCGCATTGGTCATTGGCTGTGGTCACAGGGCCGTCAGGCGCTGGCAATTTTCCTGCAAAATCAGGTGTCGGTGAGCTTCCAGGTGGATATTCACCCGGCGGCGAAAATCGGTCGTGGCATTATGCTCGATCACGCCACCGGTATTGTGGTTGGTGAAACCGCCGTCATTGAAGACGACGTCTCGATTCTCCAGTCGGTTACTCTCGGCGGTACCGGGAAAACCAGCGGCGATCGCCATCCGAAGATCCGCGAAGGGGTGATGATTGGTGCCGGAGCGAAAATTCTCGGTAATATTGAAGTCGGACGCGGCGCGAAAATCGGTGCCGGTTCGGTGGTGCTACAACCCGTGCCGCCGCACACCACTGCGGCCGGGGTTCCGGCGCGCATCGTGGGCAAACCCGAAAGCGATAAACCGTCGATGGATATGGATCAGCATTTTAATGGGATCAACCACGGGTTCGAGTACGGCGACGGCATCTAATTTTCCGGCTATTTTGCTCGCCTGAACCAGGGCAGTGCTCAAAATCCTCACGTACATTGTGTACGCTCCGATTTTTCCGCGCTGTCCGTGTTCTGTCTGCCCTCGCCAATAACGCCAGAAAAATTGACGCGTTAACACCAACTTCCAGGTCGGATAAGGCATTGCCGCTATCCGACAATCCGTTAACTCCGCAGCACCGCGCCGGGATAGCCCAGCTGGCGCCAGGCTTCATACACCACCACGGATACGGCATTTGACAGGTTCATGCTGCGGCTGTCCGGCATCATCGGAATACGGATTTTTTGCTGTGGCGGCAGCGCATCAAGGATCGTGGCGGGCAGGCCGCGCGTTTCCGGGCCAAACATCAGATAATCCCCGTCCTGAAAACTGACCGCGCTGTGTGCAGGGGTACCTTTAGTGGTGAGCGCAAACAGGCGCTGCGGCTGCTGAGCTTCGACAAACGCAGCGTAATCCGCGTGGCGCTTCACGGCAGCGAACTCATGATAATCCAGCCCCGCGCGGCGCAGACGTTTATCGTCCCAGGTAAAACCCATCGGTTCGATAATGTGCAGGCTGAAACCGGTATTGGCGCACAGGCGAATAATGTTCCCGGTATTGGGTGGGATTTCTGGTTCAAATAATACGATGTTTAACATACTGCCCCCTTAATAGCGGGGGCAGGATAGCACTCTCTAAGCCGCATCGCCATGCGTCAGCGGTGCCAGCGCGGCGGGTAGCTGGTGGAGCGTTTGTACCAGCGATTCTTTGCTGATTTCGCGAATCGATTTCGCGCCGGTCAGCGTCATTGCCACTTTCATTTCTTTCTCGATCAGATCCAGCAAGTTCGCCACGCCCTTGCGGCCATGCGTTGCCAGCGCATACAGATACGCGCGGCCCAGCAGCACGGAATCGGCACCGAGCGCAATCATACGCACCACATCAAGACCGTTGCGAATACCGCTGTCAGCCAGAATGGTGATATCGCCTTTTACCGCATCGGCAATCGCTGGTAATGCACGGGCGGAAGAGAGCACGCCATCCAGCTGGCGGCCACCGTGGTTGGAAACCACAATGCCATCAGCGCCGAAACGCACCGCATCGCGGGCATCTTCCGGATCGAGGATCCCTTTGATCACCATCGGGCCGTCCCAGAATTCGCGGATCCACTCCAGGTCTTTCCAGGAAATGGAGGGATCGAAATTCTTCGCCAGCCAGCCAATATAGTCTTCCAGCCCGGTCGGTTTGCCGAGATAGGCGGAAATATTGCCCAAATCATGCGGACGGCCATTTACCCCCACATCCCACGCCCATTGTGGATGCAATACCGATTGCACATAACGGCGCAGGGCGGCATTGGGGCCGCTCATTCCGGAATGGGCATCGCGGTAGCGCGCGCCCGGCGTCGGCATATCCACGGTGAAGACCAGCGTCGAGCAGCCTGCGGCTTTTGCCCGCTCCAGCGCGTTACGCATAAAACCGCGATCGCGCAGCACATAGAGCTGGAACCACATCGGGCGTTTGATGGTTGGTGCCACTTCTTCAATCGGGCACACCGAAACGGTGGAGAGTGTGAATGGAATGCCTTTCGCATCGGCAGCGCCTGCGGCCTGCACTTCGCCACGACGGGCATACATACCGCACAGCCCGACCGGTCCCAGCGCCACCGGCATACTGAGCTTCTCATTGAATAGCGTGGTGTCGAGGCTGAGCGTGGACATATCCTTCAACACCCGCTGGCGCAGCGCCACCTGTGACAAATCTTCCACGTTGCGGCGCAGGGTATATTCGGCATATGCGCCACCGTCGATATAGTGAAACAGGAACGGCGGCAAAATGCGTTTTGCCGCTGCGCGATAGTCGCTGGCTGCGGAAATAATCATGCTTTTTTCTCCCTTGAATGCGAATTCTGCTCGTCGGGCAGGCGGGTGATGCGCGCCTGGCGGGCCTGATCTTCATCAAATTGTCGAATAGTGGTATGCACAAAACCGAGGTGCGCCATCATCGCCTGACGCGCGCCATCAGCATCGCCCGCGAAAATGGCGTCCATCACCGCGCGGTGCTGTTCGGTCAGACGGGCAAAAACGGGCGGCACGAGATACATGCGCTGGCGGCTCTGTTTTACCGAGGATTGCAGCAGGTCGAAGAAGCCGCGCATCGTTTGCAGCAGCACCACATTATGCGAGGCTTCTGCAATGGCGAGATGGAAACGCACATCTGCCTGCGACGCGAGATCGGGGTCATCCGACTGCGAGGCGTCAAAGCACAGGGCAATCTTCTCTTTATCCGCTTCGGTGGCGCGCATGGCAGCATGCCATGCGGTGCTGGCTTCAATGGCGTGACGGGCTTCGAGGATATCAAAGCTGTAATCGGGGTCATCGCTGAGCAGCGTTTTCAGCGGCTGAACAATATTCTGTTCTGACCAGGTTTCGTGCTGCCAACGTACAAAAGTACCGCCGCCGCGACGGCTCAGCAGCACGCCTTCGCTGACCAGTTTCGCAAGGGCTTCACGCAACGAATTGCGCGAAACCCCAAGCTGTACGGACAGCTGGCGTTCGGCGGGCAGTTTCATGCCCGCTTCCAGTTGTTGTTCAGCAATCAGCGCCCGAACGCGGTCTGCAACCTCGTCAGCCAGGCGTCGGGGTAAAACCGTCATGGGATCATCCAGGTCAGTACATAAGCCTGAAGTGTGGTGATCACACCCACCATGCAGGTGAAAATCAGACTGTGTTTAACGGTAAAGCGGAACAGGTCTGACTCTTTGCCAACCAGTCCGACCGCCGCACAAGCAATGGCGATCGACTGCGGCGAGATCATTTTGCCGGTGACGCCGCCGGTGGTGTTGGCTGCGACCATCAGCACATCCGAGACGCCGATCTGCTGAGCGGCGGTCGCTTGCAGCGCGGCAAACAGCGCATTCGACGACGTGTCGGAACCGGTGAGAAATACCCCCAGCCAGCCGAGGAATGGCGAGAAGAAGGTGAAGGCGCTGCCGGTATGTGCCAGCGCGAGTGCCAGCGTCGACGACAGCCCGGAATAGTTCGAGATAAAGGCGAAGGCCAGTACCATACCGATTGAGTAAATCGGCAGCGCCAGATCTTTCAGCGTACTGACAAAGGTGCTGACCGCCTCTTTTGGTTTCATGCGCAGCCAGACAATTGACAGGATCGCCGCGAACAGAATGGCGGTGCCGGTGGCAGAGAACCAGTCGAATTTATACACCGCGGCATACGGCGTGGCGGCACTGACAACCGGCGGCATGCGGGCAACCAGCTTGTCGAGATGCGGCACGGAAATATTGAATACCCAGTCATACAGCGCGCCGCCTGGTGCAAACAGCGCTTTGAACGGCGGTACGCTCCACAGCGTGACGGTTGCTGTCAGGAACAGGAACGGCGACCAGGCGCGCAGAACCTGCCCGGCACTGTAGTGCGTGCGTTTTAAATCGAGATCAACCTGCGCCGCACCCATATCGCCAAAGCGGAAGATGCGCACCGGCCGCCAGCGTTTCAGGAACAGCGTCAGGCACACCAGCGAAACCAGCGACGAAATGATATCCGGCAGTTCCGGGCCGATAAAGTTGGAGCTCAGATATTGGGCAACAGCAAACGAGCCGCCCGCTACCAGCACCGCAGGCCAGGTCTCTTTCACGCCGCGCCAGCCATCCATAATCGCCATGATCCAGAACAGCACGATAATGGTCAGGAACGGCAACTGGCGGCCTACCATCTGGCCAATCTCAAAGCTCTCCAGCCCGGTGACCTGGCCTGCGACCAGAATCGGAATACCCATCGCGCCAAACGCCACGGGCGCAGTATTCACAATCAGGCATAAACCGGCGGCATACAGTGGATTAAAGCCCAGCCCGACCAGCAATGCGGCGGTGATTGCCACCGGCGCGCCGAACCCGGCCGCCCCTTCGAGAAACGCGCCAAACGAGAAGCCAACAATTAACATTTGCAGGCGCTGGTCGGGCGTAATCGAGAGGATTGATGAGCGGATAATGTCGAACTGCCCGGTTTTCACCGAGATCTTGTAGACAAATACTGCCGCCACGATGATCCACGCAATCGGCCACAGGCCATAGAAGAAGCCGTAAACCACCGAGGCAAGGGCGTGATCCACGGGCATATGGTAAAACAGCAGCGCCACCGCAAGGGCGATGGCGACCGTCCAGCTCGCGGCCACATAGCCTTTGAGCTTGAGTTTTATCAGAGCAAAAAAGAAAAACAGGATCGGTAGCGATGCGATCAGACTTGATAGCCAGAGGTTCCCGGCCGGGTCGTAATTCTGTTGCCAGAGGCTCATGCAGGTGTCTCCCGAGAACCACAACAAAGCCGGTACGCGGTAAGTCTGTGCTTAACGCTGCGTCACAAGTTTTGTAAAAGTGGTCCTGCCAATGCGATGGTGTAGGGTTGGTGATAACGAATGGTTATCCAAATGTTGCATTTGGGCAATGGCTATGTGACGGGATTTGATGGAACTGTGAAGCAGGGAGAGAATCAAAGTGGAATTGGTAGGGCCAATTCAGATCGCCCCCGCGCTCAGCACGCGACAAGGGCGATACCAATTAGAATTCGCTTTTGGCAAAGCCAGTCATCACGTCGAGACCCATTTCGCGGCCCAGCGCCGTCATCGGGTGCACAACCACCAGCCCACGAACGCTTTTTTTCAGCTTACCGAGATCGGCCTGCTCTTTTTTGCTGATGGCGCGGCTGAACGGCATTTTCAGTAGCTTTTGCGCTTCTTTGCTCAGCTTCTGATTGTGCTGCTCGCGCAGGCGGGCAATTTCCGTCTCCAGCGTGGATTTCTCTTTTTCCAGTTCGGCGTATTTTTCTGCCGCATCGACTAAAGAGAGGTCAGCCTGCTGGTGGTGAATTGCATCGAGGCGGTCGCTCAGGCGCTTGATTTCGTTCTTTTCAACGTCTTTCATGGTGCTCAGTTTTGTTGGGGGAAAATGCAAGGATACAACATTTGCGGCGGCGCTTACTTATGGAATGCCTTTTTTAAGCTGATGCGGGAGATGAGCTCAGTCAATGAAAGCACCATGGTGGAGCGCACCACTTGCTGGTAGCGCTGCTTCTGCATGGCGAACAGATCGGCATCGCTGGTATCAAATTGTGGGGTTGGCGGCAGGGCGGCCACGCAATGCAGTTCGCCGAACGGACCGAGAATTTCATCGTCGGTAAATGCGTATTCCGTACCGTCGTGATTCAGCTCTTCACGCAGCGCCATCAGGAGCTCCGCGTCTTCATACTCCGCACGGGAAATCACGCCCAGGCCGTAAATCAGCTTCAGCCGTACGGATAAATTGCCCAGCGGTCCATCTCCGTCAAGCAGCGGCTCTACAGCATATTTCACCGCGTAGTCATCTTTGCGAAATACCTGCAACACCAGAATATTGATGGCTTCATTGAGCAGTTCAACGGCAGCAATCAAAAAGCTTCGTACGGTTTTGCCCGCATTCAGACGCTCGAGTACACGGTTTTCGAAAGCCTGCGTTTGTTCCATTATTGCCTGCATATCTGACAATTTCGTTAACTGGCGCGGGGATTCCCGCGCCAAAACCGGCATCATGCCTTTGCGTTATATGCGTCGATGGCTTCGGTAACGACCGGGCTGTTAGCATCCAGGCCAGAAATTTGCGCCAGCGCAGCCTGCGGGCCTTTCTCTTCGATAAGCTGGGCCAGCTCTTGCGCCTGCGGATCCTGCTCGCTGCGGTAGTGCATTGCAGCGGCGATACCTTTCACCAGGTTTGCGTGCGGCAGGTTGTACTCCAGCGTACCGAGCAGCGGTTTAATCAGACGGTCGCCGGCGCTCAGTTTACGCAGCGGCTGACGGCCAACGCGTTCCACATCGTCTTTCAGCCACGGGTTTTCAAAACGACCGAGGATTTTCTGAATGTACGCAGCGTGCTTTTCGGGATCGAAGCCATAACGCTTGATCAGTACCGCGCCGCTCTCTTCCATTGCGCCTTTCACTACGGCGCGGATAGCGTCGTCGAGGATGGCATCGCGAATGGTCTGATGGCCGGTCTGTTTTCCAAGGTACGCGGTTATAGCATGCCCGGTATTCAGCGTGAAGAGCTTGCGCTCAACAAATGCCATCAGGTTATCGGTTAACTCCATGCCAGGAATGGCTGGCAGCGCGCCTTTGAACTGGGTTTTATCAACAATCCACTCGCTGAAGGTTTCCACTGTCACTTCCAGCGGATCGTTGGTGGCGGATTCCGCTGGCGGAACGATGCGGTCAACGGCCGAGTCGACAAAGCCGACATGCTCTTCCACCCACGCTTTATCGGCATCGGCCAGTGCGGCGATCACATGGCCTTTCAGTTGGGTGGTGCCGCGTACCATGTTTTCACAGGCAATGATATTCAGCGGCGTGTTGATGCCCTGCGCTTTGCGCTTCGCCAGACCTTTGGCAATCGCCGGGGCGATACGCTCCAGAACAACCGGTCCCACGGCAGTGGTAACCAGGTCGACGTGCGCTATCAGGTCAATCACTTCATCACCGATGCTGCTGACAGCGTTGACGCCGGAAACGGTATCAATCTGCTGTTTTTCTCCCACAACGTGAACCTGATAGCTATGACGGGCATTCAGGGCGTCGAGCACCACCTGATTCACATCGGCGAATGTCAGTTCAATCCCCGCGTCGGCAAGCAGTTTGCCGATGAAGCCACGTCCGATATGACCTGCGCCAACATGTACTGCTTTCATAGAATTAACCTTCATAACTGTTTTACCCGAGAGGGCCTGGGTGAAGGAACATATACCGTTCTCCTCACCCTGACCCTCTCCCCGAAGGGAGAGGACAAAAGCCCGGTAAGCATTTTGCTACCGGGCTTTGGGGATTACTTGTTCAGCAACGCCAGCACTTCTTCAACGCTGGAAGTCTGAGCCAGACGTTCAATGACCGTCTCATCGTCCAGTGCGTTCGTCAGGCTGGTGATCACCTGGATATGCTCGTTGTTACGTGCGGCGATACCGATGACCAGACGGGCGATATCATCTTCTTCTTCGCCGAAACGTACACCTTGCGGATACTGGCAGAACACCACGCCGGTTTTCAGTACGCGGTCTTTGGCTTCCACCGTACCGTGCGGAACGGCGATCGACTCACCCAGATAGGTCGGGGTTAGTTTTTCACGATCCAGCATTGCTTGCACGTATTCCGGCTCAACATAGCCGCCTTTCACCAGTTGCTCACCGGCAAAACGAATCGCTTCTTCTTTGGTGCTCGCGCTGAGACCAAGGAAGATATTCTCTGCGCCCAGCCTGAACAGATTGCTGTCGGTCTCATCAAAACTGTCTTTCAGGCTGGTCGTCACCTTTGCTTCGTTGTCCGTGTGGCGCTGCGCGGCGACCAGACGTTCAGTCAGGCTGGTGTACAGGCCGCTGTCCAGGAAGTTGGTCAGCGAAATATGCTGCGCCTGCGGTACCTGACGCATTGCACGCTCGGTCAGATCGCGGTGCGTGATCACCAGGTCGACATCCGGCGGCAGGCTGTTAATCGCGCTGTTGGTCACTGAGATGTTGGTCAGGCCAGCATCCTGCACTTTCTTACGCAGTACGCCTGCGCCCATGGCGCTGGAACCCATACCGGCATCACAGGCCACGATGATTTTACGTACGTGGCTCAGGTCGTTGGTGACATCGCCAGCCGACAGCGGAGTTGCGCCTTTGGACTCGGCTTTCATGTCCTGTACGCGACGGGTAGCGGCTTCGATATCTTCATCTTCTTCTTTCACTTTGCTGGTTTTCAGCAGGATAGAAGAGATAACGAAGGAGACGACCAGCGCAGCCAGAATTGCCGTGATGTTAGCGAAGTAGGCACCTTTCGGCGTCATCGCCAGCACTGCCAGGATGGAACCCGGAGAAGCCGGAGAAACCAGACCGCCGTTCAGCACGCTCAGCGTAAACACGCCAGTCATACCGCCGAGGATCACCGCCAGCAGCAGACGCGGGTTCATCAGCACATACGGGAAGTAAATTTCGTGGATACCACCCAGGAAGTGGATGATTGCCGCGCCGCCCGCAGACTGTTTCGCGCTGCCGCGACCGAAGAACATATATGCCATCAGCACGCCCATACCCGGACCCGGGTTTGCTTCAATCAGGAAGAAGATGGACTTGCCGAGTTCATGAGACTGCTGAATACCCAGCGGCGAGAAGATACCGTGGTTGATGGCGTTGTTGAGGAACAGGATTTTCGCCGGTTCAACAAAGATGGACGCCAGCGGCAGCATGTCATGCACAACCATGAAGTTAACGCCCGCAGCCAACGCTTTGGACAGCACTTCAACGGCCGGGCCGATGCCCAGGAACGCCAGAATGGCGAGGATCATACCGATGATGCCAGCGGAGAAGTTATTCACCAGCATTTCGAAACCGGATTTGATCTTGCCGTCTACAGCGGCGTCAAATTTCTTGATGCAGTAGCCGCCCAGCGGGCCGGCAATCATCGCGCCGAGGAACATCGGCATATCCGCACCGACGATAACCCCCATTGTGGTGATAGCACCCACCACGCCGCCGCGATCGCCGCCAACCAGACGACCACCGGTGAAACCGATGAGCAGCGGCAGCAAATACGTAATCATGGGGCCGACGAGTTTCGCCAGCGTCTCGTTTGGTAACCACCCTGTAGGAATAAACAATGCGGTAATGATACCCCACGCGATAAACGCGCCGATGTTGGGCATCACCATATTGCTGAGAAAGCGACCAAAGCTTTGCACCTTGATCTTGATATCGGATGACATAAAACACCCCTTCTTATGTTTACTATCGCACAGGCCGGAAGCCCGAGGTTTTGTTGTTAACGTGGCGGCAGAGGTAGCCGGACCTGGGTTATCTGTGAGGCGAAATCTCGCACCGAATTGCGTAACTGTCCAGACGATGGCCTTTAACGTGATGTTGATCACACTAATGAGGGGGATACCCTGCCACTTAGCGTGATGTTCATCACAAAAAATCAGTGTAAAAAAAGAACAAAGGATAAAAACTGAACGATTAAGGGGGGTAAATGTGATTCTGTTCACAATTGATGGGCGTGACTTTGTTATTTATTTGTGACCTAAATCACAAGATATTTTTGTCAGGAGTTTTCCGAGTGTGATCACCAGCAAACTGTATTTTTTACACTCAGGACAACCTGTAACTTCCTTTCACGTCGTCTGGCGAGGCTTAATCTAGTATCGGAAGTTTTCACATTGATGAAACAATTTACGACGACTAGTACATAATTAGGTTTTTGTTGGCAAAAAAGGACCCAAAAATGAAACTTATCGGCAGCTACACCAGCCCTTTTGTCCGCAAAATCTCCGTGATGCTGCTGGAAAAGGGGATCACCTTTGAATTTATCAACGAGCAGCCCTACAACGCGATCAACGGCGTGGCGCAATACAACCCGCTCGGTAAGGTCCCCGCGCTGATTACGGATGAGGGTGAAGTCTGGTTCGACTCGCCGATCATCGCGCAATACATTGAGTTACTGGCTATCGCACCGGCGTTATTGCCGACGGAGCCTGTGGCTGCGCTAAAAATTCGCCAGCTGGAAGCGCTGGCCGACGGCATTATGGATGCTGCGCTGGTCTCGGTGCGTGAACTGGCGCGCCCGGTTGAGCAGCAATCGCAAAGCGAGCTGCTGCGCCAGCGGGAGAAAGTTTCGCAGGGCCTGGATACGCTGGAACGCTACCTGCAAGAGGGAACGCTCAGCGTGGATACGCTGAACCTGGCGACCATTGCCATCGCCTGCGCGATTGGTTATCTCAACTTCCGCCATGTCTCGCCGGGCTGGTGCGTGAATCGCCCGCTGCTGGTGAAGCTGGTCGAGAACCTCTTCCAGCGTGAGAGTTTCGCCCGTACGGAGCCGCCAAGGGCCTGATAAGCATGGTGTCGGCCTGAGCAAAGTCGCTGTACAATCCCCTCACGTCAATCCCCCTGACGGGAGGGGGCAACTCATAGCCAGGCCTTTTCATGACAACTCTTTACAGCCAGATCCCATCGACCGATCGCCTGTTACGTGACGAGGCGTTCGCCACTTTATTAACGCTTTTCGGCCATAGCCGCGTAACGCAGATGCTGCACCAGCTACAGGATGAAGCGCGTGAGCAAATCCGTCAGCAGCAGGCATTACCCGACTGGTGCGATGCCTGGGCCAGTGAAACGCAAAAGCGGCTGGAACAGAGCAACGCCAGCGCGCTGCGCCCGGTGTTTAACCTGAGCGGCACCGTACTGCATACCAACTTAGGCCGCGCGGTGCAGCCGCAGGCAGCGGTCGATGCTGTTGCGGCGGTCATGGGTTCTGCGGTGACGCTGGAATACGATCTCGACGGCGCCGGGCGGGGGCATCGCGATCGCGCGCTGGCGGATTTACTCTGCCAGCTAACCGGCGCGGAAGACGCCTGCATCGTCAATAACAACGCTGCTGCCGTGTTGCTGATGCTGGCAGCCACGGCGGCGGGGCGTGAAGTGGTGGTGTCGCGCGGCGAGCTGGTGGAGATTGGCGGCGCGTTCCGCATTCCGGACGTGATGCGCCAGGCGGGCTGCGTGCTGCATGAAGTGGGAACCACTAACCGCACGCATGCTAAAGATTACCGCCAGGCGATCAACGACAACACGGCGCTGCTGATGAAGGTGCATACCAGCAATTATCATATTGACGGTTTTACCGCTGCGGTGGACGAAGCGGAGCTGGTGACCCTTGCCGAAGCGGCTGGTCTGCCGGTGATTGTCGATTTGGGTAGCGGCTCGCTGGTGGATTTAACCTGTTACGGCCTGCCAAAAGAGCCGATGCCGCAGGCGCTGATCGCCGCAGGCGTCAGCCTGGTGAGCTTCTCCGGTGATAAGCTGCTCGGCGGCCCGCAGGCGGGGATTATCGTCGGTAAAAAAGCGCTGATTGCGCAGTTGCAGCAGCACCCGCTGAAACGGGCGCTGCGGGCGGACAAAATGACGCTGGCGGCGCTGGAAGCTACGCTGCGTCTCTATCTGCACCCGGAAAAGTTACCGCAGAGCCTGCCGACGCTACGTTATCTGACGCGCCCGGAGCCGGAGATCCGCGAGCAGGCGTTGCGGCTGTGCGCGGCGCTGAATGCGCGATATAGCGAGTTCGACCTGCGTGTCGAAGCCTGTTTGTCACAGATTGGCAGCGGCTCTTTGCCGGTCGATCGCCTGCCTGGCGCAGCCGTGACCTTTACGCCGCGTAACGGCAGCGGGCGTCGGCTGGAAGCGCTGGCGGCGCAGTGGCGGGCGTTGCCGCAGCCGGTGATTGGCCGCATTTACGATGGTCGCTTGTGGCTGGACTGCCGCTGTCTTGATGATGAATCCCGCTTGCTGGAGATGTTGCTGAAATGATTATTGCCACTGCCGGGCATGTTGACCACGGCAAAACAACTCTGATCGAGGCGCTGACCGGCGTGAATGCCGATCGTTTGCCGGAAGAGAAAAAACGCGGCATGACTATCGATCTGGGCTACGCCTACTGGCCGCAGCCGGACGGGCGCGTACCGGGGTTTATTGATGTGCCGGGGCACGAAAAATTCCTCTCGAACATGCTGGCGGGCGTCGGCGGCATCGATCATGCGCTGCTGGTGGTTGCCTGCGATGATGGTGTGATGGCGCAGACTCGCGAGCATCTGGCCATTTTGCAGCTCACCGGTAACCCGGCGCTGACCGTGGCGCTAACGAAGGCCGATCGCGTGGATGGCGCACGAATTGAGCAGGTGCGCGCAGAAGTACAAGAAACGCTGAAAGCCTTTGGTTATCCGCAGGCAACCCTGTTTGTCACTGCCGCAACAGAGATGCGTGGCATCGCTGAATTACGTGCGCATCTGTTGCAGTTGCCGGAGCGCGCGCACCCGGAAAATCAACGTTTTCGTCTTGCGCTGGATCGCGCGTTTACCGTCAAAGGTGCCGGGCTGGTGGTGACCGGTACAGCGCTCTCTGGCGATGTGCGCGTGGGCGATACGTTGTGGCTGACCGGAGTGAATAAACCGATGCGCGTGCGCGGCCTGCATGCGCAGAATCAGCCGGTTGATCATGCTCATGCCGGGCAGCGTATTGCGCTCAATATTGCCGGAGACGCGGAAAAAGAGGCGCTCAGCCGCGGTGACTGGTTGCTGTCACAGCAACCGCCGGAGCCAACGGAGCGGGTGATTGTCGCGCTGCAAACGCACACGCCGCTGACCCAGTGGCAGCCGGTGCATATCCACCATGCCGCCAGCCATGTTACCGGCCGCGTTTCGCTGCTGGAAAACGGTCTCGCCGAGCTGGTGCTGGATACGCCGCTGTGGCTGGCCGATAACGATCGGCTGGTGCTGCGTGATATCTCTGCGCGCAGTACGCTGGCCGGAGCGCGCGTGGTAACACTCAACTCACCGCGCCGCGGCAAACGTAAAACCGAGTATCTGCAATGGATCGCGGAGCTGGCGCAGGCGGGCGATGATGCGCAGGCGCTGCTGGCGCATTTATCGCGCGGCGCTGTTGATCTGACGGCGTTTGGCTGGGCGCGGCAGCTCAGCGCGCGCGGGCTGGAAGCGCTGCTGGATAACCCCGGTTTTATTCGCGCTGGTAATAACCTGTTGAATGCGCCGGTAGCGGCGCGCTGGCAGCGGAAGCTGCTGGAGACGTTGGCAATCTACCATGAGCAGCACCGCGAAGAGCCAGGCCCTGGGCGCGAGCGTCTGCGGCGCATGGCGTTGCCGATGGAAGATGAAGCGCTGGTGCTCACCCTTATCGAACGGATGCGCGAGGCGGGCGACATTCACAGCCATCATGGCTGGCTGCATCTGCCGGATCATAAAACTGGCTTCAGCGATGAACAGGAGCATCTGTGGCAAAAGGTGGCTCCGCTGTTTGGTGACGAACCATGGTGGGTGCGCGATCTGGCACGCGAAACCGCAAGCGACGAACAGGTGATGCGCGGCGTGCTGCGACAGGCGGCTCAGCAGGGGCTCATTACGGCGATCGTGAAAGATCGTTATTACCGTAACGATCGGATTGTCACTTTTGCCAGCATGATCCGCGATCTGGATCAGGCGCGCGGTTCCACCAGCGCCGCCGATTTCCGCGATACGCTGAACGTGGGACGCAAACTGGCGATTCAGATTCTGGAATATTTTGACCGCATTGGTTTTACCCGCCGACGCGGCAATGACCATATCCTGCGTGACAAAGCCCTTTTCCTGAAGGAATAAACCCCAGGCAGAGCGCCAGAAATGTTCATGCAAATGACAAATCTGGCGCCTTTCCCCTCTGCGATCAAAGCGCAGCAGCGACGCTTTCGGCACTCTTGGCTTTTTTAACGCCTGCTGGAGTGGAAAATGAACCGTTTTATTATCGCCGATTCGGCAAAATGCATTGGCTGCCGCACCTGCGAAGTGGCCTGCGTGGTGTCGCACCAGGATAATCAGGACTGCTCAACCCTCTCGGCCTCCGCCTTTTCTGCCCGCATTCGGGTGGTTAAAACCGGTACATTTTCCACGGCAGTAACCTGCCATCACTGCGAAGATGCGCCCTGTGCAAATGTCTGCCCGGTTGGTGCGATTCATCGCGCCGACGGTGCGGTACGGGTGGAACAATCCCGCTGTATCGGCTGTAAAAGCTGCATGATTGCCTGCCCGTTTGGCGCGGTGCAGGTGACGCGAGTTGACGCGCGGGCGCAGGCGCTGAAGTGCGATCTGTGCCAGCACCGCGAAACCGGACCCGCCTGTGTGGAAGCCTGCCCGACCAGCGCTCTCAGCTGTGTGAACCCGTCGCAACTGCGCGAGTATCGTCTGCGAAGCCAGTTAGCGTAAGCCGTTAAAGTTCTACGTCAGCGTGTTGGCGCGCGTTCGCCAGTGGAGTAGTACGGAGCGGGCTGCGGCACAATACGCGTTTCATCACGCAATCCCTTTTCAATCAGTGCGCCGAACGGCGATGACAAGTATTGCTGTGAAGACGTGCCCCCTTGCGGGGGCACAAAAATTTTTACTGCTGGGTTGGTTTTTATCTGCCGCCGACGATACCGCTCATACCGCTGAGAGGCTTCGAGGTGCTTCCCCGGTGCTGGTGGAATTGCTGATAGTTGAGCCTGTATGACCGTATTCGGGGGGGATTGATGTTCGCCAGCAGCCCGGAGGCCTTGGCAGAAACACCGTCGTCGCCGCAATTGCGCTGAGGTGGCGAATGTTATTAGTTGCCATGCTGATACTCCGCTCAATTAACACGCCGGACGACGCATGAATTAAGTGTAAATCGCATTTATAGACCAGCAACGTTGGCGCATTAATATTTTGCAAAAAAATGAAAAATATGATTATTCCTAAAGTGCCAGTTTTTTCCTTTTGTATGTGATTTAAAATCAATTAGTTAGGTTTGTGACTTTAATTTAATTCATACTTAACAAAGATTTGCGTTTTTAGATTTTATTAAAAAGAGATATATCCTTGACAATTATTTTGATTAACAGAAAGCAAGTTTAGTTTTTTATTTATGGAATATATCCATGTAAAAACAAATCTCTGTTTAATTAAAATTAACCTTTGTGTGGTTATCTGGCAGGCATAAAAAAGCCATCCTGATGATGGCTTTTTTTAATTCTTTTCAGACCTCGTTTTCTTGCCAGGCTTTTTCAACCTCTTCGGCGAGAATTTTTACCCCGGCTTCGATAAGCGCCAGTTCCGGCACATAGTTCATGCGCATGCACTGGTGCGTGTGCGGCCAGGGTTTATCCAGCCCCGGGAAGAAGTAATCGCCCGGCACCATCAGCACGCCGCGTTTTTTCAGGCGCTGATAAAGTAATTCGGTACTGATAGGCAGATCCTTGAACCACAGCCAGAGGAAAATCGCCCCTTCCGGTTTATGGATCAAGCAGCGCTCTTCGGGCAGGTAGCGGCGCAGAACGGCGATGGTTTCCTGAACTCGCTGGTAATAGAACGGTTTGATCACGTTTTCAGAGAGGCGCAGCAGATCTTTGCGCTTAATCATCTCGCACATCATTGCCGGGCCGATGCCGCCAGGCGCAAGGCTGATGATGCCGTTCATGTTGCGAATGGCGGAGATAATTTTGTCGTTGGCAATGATAATTCCGCAGCGGCTGCCTGGCAGGCCCAGCTTCGACAGGCTCATGCACAGGATAATATTCGGGTTCCATAGCGGACGCGCTTCGCTAAAGATGATGCCCGGGAAAGGCACGCCGTAAGCGTTATCGATCACTAGCGGAATGTTGTGCTGATTCGCCAGCACATCGAGTTTCATCAACTCTTCGTCGGTGATCACGTTGCCGGTAGGGTTGGTTGGCCGCGAGACGCAAATCATCCCGGTCTCTTCGCCGATATGCAGATGTTCGAAATCGACATGGTATTTAAACTGGCCATCAGGCAGCAGTTCAATATTGGGTCGCGCCGAAACAAACATCTCCTCTTCCAGCCCGGAATCCGCATAGCCGATGTACTCCGGCGCCAGCGGAAATAATACTTTTCTGGTACTTCCATCGGCACGACGGCCTGCAAACAGATTGAACAAGTAGAAAAACGCGCTCTGGCTGCCATTTGTCAGTGCAATATTCTGCGGTTCAATATCCCAACCCAGCTCTTCGCGCAGCATCGCGGCCAGCGCCGTCAGCAGCTCGGTTTTGCCTTGCGGACCGTCATAATTGCACAGCGCATCAATCGCTTTGCCGTTTTCTACCATCCCGGCAAGCAGGTTATGGAAGTAATCGGTCATGGCCGGGATTTGTGCCGGGTTACCGCCGCCGAGCATGATAGCGCCAGGGGTGCGTAAACCGTCGTTGAGATCCTCCATCAGGCGCGTAATGCCTGCATGGCGGGTAAATTTGTCGCCGAAAAGTGAAAATGTCATCGCTACTGCTCTGTCGGGCTACTGTTCAAAGTGGCTAACCATAACGCTCCGCAGAGCAGTGTGCAAATTGCCGCGTCGTGACGATTTTCGCTGTTTATACTAACTCTGTATTTTTTGTCAGCATAATATGCTGATATTTGCCTTATGGCTCAGCGCGTGGCCGCACCCGCCCAGACAACCATGACTTTGTCTTCTCCTTGCTCGCGTACGAACCCGTATCCTTGCGGCAATGTCAGCGTGGTTTGTTTTCCTGCGCCCAGTGCCGGATGGCGCGCGCGGAACTGGCCAAGCGTTTGCCAGTGGCGCACGCTTTGCGCGGCTTTGCCGTCAAGATCCTGCCAGTTCATGTCCGATCGCGTGCCTTGCAGCGGATCGGATCCCGTGGGGCCAAACGGACGGGCGGATTCATCACCGTAGAAGATCTGCACCGCGCCTGGCGCAAGCAATAACAGCTCTGCCGATTGCTGGCCGCCTTCGCGGAACAGGCGGGTATCATGCGAGGAGAGATAACTCAGGGCGTTAAAGCTTTGCAGTTTGTCCGCCATTTGCTGCCAGACAGTATCCATATTCGCCAGGCACGGCACGGCGCTGGCGGCCTGCTCCTGATAATCAAAATTGATCATCGCGTCGAAACCGTGGTCGTAGTAAGCGCTGCGCATGACGCCGTGGCCCCAGGATTCGCCGGTCATCCAGAATGGCGCATCATCAATTTTCTTCTGCGGGTTGGCTTTTTTCCACTCGGCCAGCGCCTCTGTCGCCTGGGTTTTCAGCTGCTGCCAGGCCGCCAGCTCAACGTGTTTGGCAGTATCAACGCGAAAACCGTCGATACCATAATCACGCACCCACTGGCTGAGCCAGTGAGTCAGATAATCGCGCGGCGTGTAACCGGCAATCTCCCGCGCGTGGGTGTCCGGTTTATGTTGGTAGAAGACGGGCAAGCCGGATGGCGTGGTCGATTCTGTTTTCAGGTCAGGCAAGAACGCCAGCGACATGGTCAGATCGTCAAAGCCGGGGTTGTCATAATCGCCAATATCTGTGCGGATCCAGTTTTTGCCCCACCAGTTTTGCCACGCCGTTTTATCGCTGAAGTTGATGTAATCATTGAAACTGTGCCAGGTCTGGCCAGCGGCGGGCTTCCAGTCTGTCCAGTGCTCGCCGAGGATTTTGCGCCGTTCATCCTCTTTCAGATAAAGCGCGCCAAACTGATACGTCTGCATATCCGCAAGTGTGGCGTAGCCGGTGTGGTTCATCACCACGTCAAACAACACGCGGATGCCGCGTCGGTGCGCTTCATCTACCAGCGTGCGCAAATCCTCTTCGCGGCCCATATTGGCATCCAGGCGCGTCCAGTCTTGCGTGTAGTAGCCGTGGTAAGCGTAATGGGGAAAATCGCCTTTCGTGCCGCCGCCTACCCAGCCGTGGATCTGCTCCAGCGGTGAGCTTATCCATAACGCGTTCACGCCCAGTTGCTGCAAATAATCAAGTTTGCTGGTTAGCCCTTTCAGATCGCCGCCGTGGAAGGTGCCGATCTCCTGCATGCCATCTTTGTGTCGCCCGTAGCTGTTGTCGTTTGACGGGTCGCCATTCACATAACGGTCAGTTAAAACAAAATAAACGGTGGCGTTATGCCACTGGAAAGGCGCGGGACCATTGGTTTCCGCACGTTCTAACAGCAGCAACCCGTCACTCTCTGGCGCAGGCTGAAGGGTAATTTTGCCGTTGCGGACGGTGGTGATTTGCTGGCTGTAGAAATCGCGCACCTGGCTGCCTTCCGGGAACGTTGTGCCGACGTCTATCGTCAGTGGCTTATCGCTGCGCACCGGGCACTGGCGCGCCACGTTTGCGCGGGCGTCGGTATTCTCGCTTTTCACGCTCAGTAACAGAGTGGGCGTGCCGGAACGGGTATCGAGCTGCAACTGGTAATCGCCGTCGCGGAAAATGCGCCACTGCGGTGGGCTGCCTGTGCAGGGAACCAGGGATAACATCTGGTTGAGCTTCACCCCTTCAGCAGGCTGCCAGCATTGCTGCCCCTCCTGCAATGTGAGTGGATAAGCCCCTTTTTTCAGCGTCGCCTGGCTGCGCCACAGACCGGTGCCATCGTTGGTTAAGGCGGGAAAACGGCTGGCGGACCAGTCGGCGAAGGCGAAGCAGGGTATAAAAAGCAGTGAAAGCGCGGCGTGTTTCATCTGATGTCCCGTTAACGGCGGTTTCTTTCAGTTTGCCACGCCGAAAACAGGGCCGACTCATCCTGGGCGCGTTATCGCCAGGGAGGAGAGCAACGGGTGAGTGATAAGCCACACAGAACGTCACGGATTTGCGATAACCACCACATTTATCACTCTCTGTCCATTTTCTACACAATTTCCTGGTGACATGGTTTCGGAATTGGATTATTTCTGTACGTGCTCTTGTAAGCTATTTTTGGTATGATTTGAGATTCAGCTCTCAAATTTATGCAAAAAAGAAGGTGTTGGAATGTTCATATCCGACCAGGAGACCTAATGATATCGATACCCATGCGACGACCTGGGGCTACGATACTCATGTTTTTCACCCTTATATTTTCGGGTGGGGTGCTGGCAAAGACGCACACAGAAACAGCGAGTCACAAAGCCCACGTCACTAAGGCAAACGTAAAGAAGCAGGCAAGCAGTAAACAAGAGTATTCTCGCAATAGTGTAAATAGCAGTTCACTTCCTGATTTGCGAAAATACCCTTCCGGAACCCCAAGGAAAAAAGCGTTTCTCCGGACAGTAATGCCTTATATCACCAGTAAAAACTCAGCGATTACCGCCGAGCGTAACTGGCTGCAAAAGAAACAGTACGACAGCCAATGGTCGCCTGCTGAACGCACGCGCCTGAAGGATATTGCCAAACGCTACAAAGTGAGCTGGTCCGGGAATACGCGCCGTATCCCCTGGAACACGCTGCTGGAGCGCGTTGACATTATTCCTGACAGCATGGTCGCCACCATGGCGGCGGCGGAAAGCGGTTGGGGCACCTCCAAACTGGCGCGTACCAACAACAATCTGTTTGGTATGAAGTGTGCCAAAGGTGCCTGTAAAAATGGCCCGGGTAAGGTGAAAGGCTATTCCCACTTTGAATCCTTGCAGGAGTCGGTGGATGCCTACGTCACCAATCTGAACACGCATGCTGCTTATGCGTCGTTCCGTAAATCCCGCGCACAGTTACGCAAGGCCGATCAGGAAGTGACGGCTTCAAACATGATTCATAAGCTGAAGGGTTACTCGACCCGCGGTGCGAGTTACAACAACTATCTGTTTGCCATGTATCAGGACAATCAGCAGTTAATCGCCGCGCACATGTAACTGTTTTCGCTGCTAAAACGCCTTCCCTGTGGAAGGCGTTTTTCTTTGCGCGTTATATCAGCACTTCGCTGTAGCGGTCGCGGTAGTCTTTCGGCGTGCTGTCGTACTCTTTGCGGAAGACGGAATAGAAATATTGCAACGACGGGTAGCCGCACATTTGTGAAATCTCGTTGATCGAGAGTGACGTTGAAATCAGCAGGCTGCGCGCTTTTTCCAGTTTCTCCGCGTGGATCACCGCGTGGATAGTTTCCCCCACTTCCTCTTTAAAGCGCTTCTCCAGATTGGAACGTGAAATACCAACAGCATCCAGCACCTGATCGACCTTGATCCCCTTGCAGGCATGATTACGGATGTAGTGCATCGCCTGGATGACCGCCGGATCGTTCAGCGACCGGTAATCAGTCGAACGTCGTTCCACCACCCGCACCGGCGGCACCAGTAGTCGCTGAAGCGGCAGGGTTTCGCTATCCAGCAGACGATGCAGTAATTTTGCCGCCTGATAGCCCATCTGCCGCGTACCCTGCGCCACCGACGAGAGCGCGACGCGTGAGAGATAACGGGTCAGCTCTTCATTATCGATGCCAATGACGCACAACTTTTCCGGCACCGGAATATGCAGATGGTCGCACACTTGCAGCACGTGGCGGGCGCGGGCGTCGGTAACGGCAATGATGCCGGTTTGCGGCGGGAGCGTTTGTAGCCAGTCGGCGAGCCGGTTCTGTGCGTGCTGCCAGTTTTCTGGCGCGGTGGTCAGCCCCTGATAGACCACACCGCGGTATTTCTCCTGCGCGACAAGCCGGCAAAAAGCATATTCACGTTCAGCAGCCCAGCGTTTACCGCTGGAAACGGGCAGGCCGTAAAAAGCAAAACGGTGTACACCTTTCTCTTTCAAATGCAGGAATGCGCTCTCAACCAGCGCGTGATTGTCGGTGGCGATGTAATGGACCGCAGGGTAGCTTTCCGGCGTGTGATAGGAGCCGCCAACGCCGACGATCGGAACGTCAACATCGGCCAGTACCTGTTCTATTTCCGGGTCGTCGTAATCGGCAATAACACCGTCGCCAACCCACTCTTTAATATTTTCAATGCGCGCGCGGAAATCTTCCTCGATAAAGATGTCCCACTCGGATTGCGACGCCTGCAAATACTCGCCGACGCCCTCGACAACCTGGCGGTCATAGGCTTTATTCGCATTAAATAACAGCGTGATGCGATGGCGTTTTTCAAACATGTCTCTATGATTCCTGGCTTTCGACCTGTTCTGATTATCATATTCAGGACACTGCCGGATAAAAAAGATCCGGCAGTGTGATCGCGCCTGTATTCACTCCTTTCAGGCCCGGCGTTTGGTCGCGGAATCCATCCACACCGCCAGCAGTAAAATCGCACCTTTGACGATGTATTGCCAGAAGGTGGGCACATCCATCATGCTCATGCCGTTATCCAGCGAAGCCATAATAAACGCCCCCATTACGGCACCCGCAACGCTACCGATCCCGCCTGCGAGGCTGGTGCCGCCAATGACACAGGCGGCAATGGCGTCCAGCTCGGCGATATTCCCGGCCGAAGGCGAACCCGCGCCGAGGCGTGAACTGAGGATTAACCCGGCGATAGCCACCATCAAACCATTGATGGCGAATACCGCCAGCTTGGTTCGCTCAACGTTGATACCGGAAAGCCGGGCAGCTTCCAGATTGCCGCCGATGGCGTAAATCCGGCGGCCAAACGCGGTTCGTGTAGCCATAAACATCCCAGCCAGCAGCAGAAATGCCAGCAGCAGCACGGGTGTAGGAACACCGCGATAATCATTGAGCAGCCAGATAGCACCCAGCACAATCACTGCGATAAGCGCCTGACGGCCAATCGCGCTGGTGGAGGCGGGTGTTGCGAGGCCGAGCGACTGGCGGCGCAACCGCCCGCGCCATTGCCAGAGCACAAACACCACCATGCCCAGAACGCCGACGCCGAAACCGACGCCGTCTGGCAGATAGCTCTGGCCGATTTGCGACATCGCCGCGCTGGTAGGAGAAACCGTGGTGCCGTTGGTGATGCCGATTAACACGCCGCGAAACGCCAGCATACCGGCGAGAGTGACGATGAATGACGGTACCTTGCGGTAGGCCACCCACCAGCCGTTCCATGCGCCCAGCAACAGGCCGAGCACCAGCGTTACTGCCACTGTGAGCGGCAGCGGCCAGCCAAGCCAGACATCAAAAATCGCCGCTGCGCCGCCGAGCAGGCCCATCATTGAGCCAACGGAAAGGTCAATCTCAGCGGAAATAATGACGAACACCATGCCGACCGCCAGAATGCCGGTGATGGCGGTCTGGCGTAGCAGGTTAGAAATATTGCGTGCGCTCAGATAAGCACCATCGGTCATACCGGTGAAAAACAGCATGATCACCACGATGGCCGCGATCATGACAAAGACCTGTAAGTTGAGGGATTTCAGACCGGAAAATACGCCCGGTGAGACCGTGGATAGCTTCATTTCAGACGGGTTGCTTTTCGACATGATGTTCGCTCCTCAGTGCCGCTTCCATGACCTGCTCCTGGGTCAGATTACGATTGATAAGATCGGCTTTCAGCTTGCCTTCATGCATCACCAGCACCCGGTCACTTAAGCCCAGCACTTCGGGCAGCTCGGATGAGATAACGATGACGGCAATCCCTTGCTGCACCAGTTGGTTAATGAGTTTGTAGATTTCGTATTTCGCGCCGATATCAATACCGCGCGTCGGTTCGTCGAGGATTAAAATGCGCGGGTTAAGCAGCAGGCAGCGGGCTAAAATCGCCTTTTGCTGATTGCCGCCGCTGAGGCGACCTATGGCAAGTGCTGGCGATGAGGTTTTCACTTTCAGCCGCTGCAGAGACTGTAAAATGCAGGCTTGTTCTGCGGCATCGTCCAGGCTGCTGAGCACGCCGGTAAACTGATCCAGCGCCGCAAGGGTAATATTTTTTCCCACCGCCATCACCGGCACGATGCCGTCTTTTTTGCGATCTTCCGGCACCATTGCAATGCCGTGCGCGATGGCCTGCTGGCAGTTGTGGATCTCCACCTGCTTGCCATCAAGGTAAATCGCGCCCTCCCAGCGGCCAGGCCACACACCGAATAGGCACTGCACGGCTTCGGTTCTGCCTGCGCCGACTAACCCGGCAATACCGAGGATTTCGCCGCGTTTCAGGCTGAAGGAGACGTCGTTGACGCGTTTAATATGGCGATTAACCGGGTGCCAGGCGGTCAGATGTTCAACGCGCAGGATCTCCGTGCCGGTAGTATGTGGCTCACTGGGATAAAGCGCCGTAAGCTCGCGGCCGACCATCATGGTGATGATGTCATCTTCACTCATGCCCGTCGCATCGCGGGTGCCGATATGTTTGCCATCGCGAATGACGCAAATCATGTCAGATATCGCTTTGACTTCATTGAGTTTGTGGGAAATGTAGATACAGGCGATATCATGGTTGCGCAGGTCGCGGATGATATCCAGCAGCACCGCGGTTTCCTGTTCGGTAAGCGAGGCCGTCGGTTCATCCAGAATAAGCAGCCGCACCTGCTTATTCAGCGCCTTGGCAATTTCCACCAGTTGCTGTTGCCCCAGCCCTAAATCGCCCACCCGGGTGTCCGGTGAAATGGCCAGGCTCACCTGGTTAAGGAGTTTTTCGCAGCGCAGTGTCATCAGGTCGTAATCCATCACGCCATTACGGGTGATTTCCGCGCCGAGGAAGATATTTTCCAGCACCGTCAGGTGCTTCACCAGCGCCAGTTCCTGGTGAATGATGGCGATACCTTTACGTTCGGTGTCGCGGATATGGCTGGCCTGCAAGGTTTCGCCGGCAAACACGATCTCCCCGTCGTAGCTGCCCGCCGGGTAGATCCCGCACAGAACTTTCATCAGTGTTGATTTACCGGAACCATTCTCGCCGCACAGTGATAACACTTCGCCGGCATTCAGTCGCAGGCTGACATTATCAATGGCTTTCACAGCACCAAAGGCTTTGGTGATGTTTTTCATTTCGAGTAAATAAGGCATAGCTGCTCCACGTCATTTGCTGGTCTGACAACGCCTGAAAGAGGAGGCGGAGGGCGCGCCCGCAATGGAGAGGCGCGCCGAACGTGCTAGAGCTGGTTTTTCTGATGGAAACCATCTTTGATGACGGTGGCGTCGATATTGTCTTTCGTCACCTCGATAGGCGTCAGCAAGCGGGACGGAACATCCTTCAGACCGTTGTTGAGCGTGGTATCTGCTTTCGGCTGCTGGCCGTTGCCCAGTTCAACGGCAATTTCCGCCGCGGTGTTGGCAAGCTGTGTAATCGGCTTGTAGACGGTCATGGTCTGGCTGCCGTTAATCAGCCGTTTTACCCCGGCGAGATCCGCATCCTGGCCGGAGATGGCGACTTTCCCTGCCAGCCCCTGGGCGCTAAGCGCCTGGATTGCGCCGCCAGCGGTGGCATCATTTGAGGCGACGACAGCATCAATCTTGTTGTTGTTAGCGGTGAGCGCGTTTTCCATTATTTTCAGCGCATTTTCCGGCAGCCAGCCATCGACCCACTGATCGCCGACAATTTTAATTTTTCCGCTATCGATATACGGTTTTAAAACTTTCATCTGCCCGGCGCGGAACAGCTTAGCGTTATTATCCACCGGTGAGCCGCCCATTAAAAAGTAATTCCCTTGCGGCACTTTCTTGACCAGGCTTTGCGCCTGTAATTCCCCGACTTTTTCATTGTCGAAGGAAATATAGAAGTCGATGTCGGCATTATTAATCATGCGATCGTAAGCCAGAACTTTAATTCCTTCTTGTTTGGCTTCTTTTATTACGTTACTTAATACCTGACCGTTGTAGGGAATAATAACCAGCACATCAACGCCACGGTTTATCATATTTTCAATTTGCGACATTTGTGTTTCTTCATTGCCGTTGGCGGATTGAACAAACACATCAGCACCGAGCGATTCGGCTTTTTTAACAAAAATATCGCGATCTTTTTGCCAACGTTCAAGGCGCAGATCGTCAATCGCCATGCCAATCTTCACTTCTTTGGCGTGACCAACGGCGCTGGCAAGGAGCAGGGAGGCGCAGAGTGTAAGGCAAAGGTTCTTTATCTTCATAATAGTAATACCTTTCGTAGGGTGATGAGCGAGATAAAAGAAACATGCAATGCTTTGGACGAGCAAATTTTTAACACGGAACGTTAAGTTGGCAATTACTGATTTTTATCCACGCATTACGTTTTTTGGTTTATTTGCTGATTTATGACCGCGATCTTATTTTAAAAAAAGCAAAACCGATTTTGCATAAAAAAGAGGAAGGCGACACGCAACAATTGTCGGCGTTATTTTGCGAGCCAGCGCACGTTTGTGCATTCTCTTAATAGCGGTGTGAAATAACGTAATTGAGCAAGCCAGAGAGAGAATCCAGTATTACTTCAGAATTGTTCACTCGCCAATGGAGCTCATTATGCAAGCTTATTTCGATCAGCTGGATCGGGTTCGTTATGAAGGCCCAAAAACCACGAATCCTTTAGCGTTTCGTCATTACAATCCGGATGAGCTAGTGCTCGGTAAGCGCATGGAAGATCACCTGCGTTTTGCCGCCTGCTACTGGCACACTTTCTGCTGGAATGGCGCGGATATGTTCGGTGTGGGCTCTTTCGATCGCCCGTGGCAACACCCCGGCGAGGCCATGGAACAGGCGAAACGCAAAGCTGATGTCGCCTTTGAGTTTTTCCATAAGCTGAACGTCCCCTATTACTGCTTCCATGACGTCGATGTCTCTCCTGAAGGCGCATCGCTGAAAGAGTACCTCAACAACTTTGCACAGATGGTGGATGTGCTGGCTGAAAAACAGCAGCAGAGCGGCGTGAAGCTGCTGTGGGGCACGGCGAACTGCTTTACCAACCCGCGCTATGGCGCAGGCGCGGCGACCAATCCCGATCCGGAAGTCTTCAGTTGGGCCGCCACGCAGGTGGTGACGGCGATGAACGCCACCCATAAGCTCGGCGGCGAAAACTATGTGCTGTGGGGCGGGCGTGAAGGGTATGAAACCCTGCTGAACACCGATTTGCGCCAGGAGCGCGAACAAATCGGCCGCTTTATGCATATGGTGGTTGAGCACAAACACAAAATTGGTTTTCACGGCACGCTGCTTATCGAACCGAAACCGCAGGAGCCGACCAAGCATCAATACGATTATGACGCAGCTACCGTGTATGGCTTCCTGAAACAGTTTGGTCTGGAGAAAGAGATCAAGCTCAATATCGAAGCCAACCACGCCACGCTGGCGGGCCACTCTTTCCATCACGAAATCGCCACCGCCATTGCGCTGGGGCTGTTCGGCTCGGTGGATGCGAACCGCGGTGACCCACAGCTCGGCTGGGATACCGATCAGTTCCCGAACAGCGTGGAAGAGAATGCGTTGGTGATGTATGAAATTCTCAAAGCTGGTGGTTTCACTACTGGTGGGCTGAACTTTGACGCCAAAGTGCGTCGCCAGAGCACCGATAAATATGACCTTTTCTACGGACATATCGGCGCAATGGATACCATGGCGCTGGCGCTGAAAGTGGCCGCTCGCATGGTGGAAGATGGCGAGCTGGATAAACGTGTTGCGAAGCGCTATGCCGGCTGGAATGGTGAGCTGGGCCAGCAAATTTTGCAGGGGCAGCTTAGCCTGGCGGAGCTGGCGAAGTACGCTGAGCAACAGAACCTGGCGCCGCGCCATCAGAGCGGTCATCAGGAACAACTGGAAAATCTGGTCAATCATTACCTCTTCGACAAGTAACCGGTGCCGCGCCGCGGATAACGTGGCGCACATCAACAGGAGTGGTCACTATGTATATCGGGATCGATCTCGGCACCTCAGGCGTGAAAGCTATTCTGCTCGGTGAGCAGGGGGATGTGCTGGCCTCTCATACGGAAAAACTCAGCGTATCGCGCCCGCAGCCATTATGGTCCGAGCAGGATCCTGAACAGTGGTGGCAGGCAACGGATCGTGCAATTCAGGCGCTGGCCGCCGCGCATTCGTTACAGCAGGTGAAAGCCATCGGGCTTGCCGGGCAGATGCACGGCGCCACGCTGCTGGATAACGAAAACCGCGTGCTGCGCCCGGCTATTTTGTGGAATGACGGCCGCTGCGGCGAAGAGTGCAAGCTACTGGAAGCGCAGGTGAAAAATTCCCGCGCCATTACCGGCAACCTGATGATGCCTGGTTTCACCGCGCCGAAGCTGCTGTGGGTTCAGCGCCACGAGCCGGACGTCTTCGCCAGAGTCGCGAAAGTATTGCTGCCCAAAGATTATCTGCGTCTGAAAATGTCCGGTGTTTTTGCCAGCGATATGTCGGATGCGGCGGGCACTATGTGGCTGGATGTCGCGAAGCGCGACTGGAGCGATGAGATGCTGGCGGCCTGCTCGCTCACCCGCGCACATATGCCGGCGCTGTTTGAAGGCAGCGAAATAACCGGCGAACTGCTGCCGGAGATTGCCCGACGCTGGTCAATGCCCGTTGTTCCCGTGGTGGCGGGCGGCGGTGATAATGCGGCAGGCGCCGTGGGTGTGGGCATGGCCGATGCCGGGCAGGCGATGCTCTCGCTGGGGACGTCCGGTGTTTATTTCGCGGTCAGCGAAGGGTTTCTGAGCAAGCCGGAGAGCGCGGTACACAGCTTTTGCCACGCGCTGCCGGGGCGCTGGCATCTGATGTCGGTGATGCTTAGCGCTGCTTCCTGTCTGGACTGGGCCGCAAGACTTACGGGGCTGGAATCGGTGCCCGCGCTGATTCACGCGGCGGAGCAGGCGGACGACAAGGCGGGCGATCTCTGGTTTTTGCCCTATCTTTCTGGCGAACGCACACCGCACAACAACCCGCAGGCGAAGGGCGTTTTCTTCGGCCTGACGCATCAGCACGGGCAGGGCGAACTGGCGCGCGCAGTGCTGGAAGGTGTCGGTTATGCGCTGGCGGATGGTATGGATGTGGTGCATGCCTGCGGCGTGACGCCTAAGAGTATTACGCTTATCGGCGGCGGCGCACGCAGCGCCTGGTGGCGGCAAATGCTGGCGGATATCAGCGGCCTGCAACTCGATTACCGTACTGGTGGCGATGTTGGCCCGGCGCTGGGTGCGGCGCGGCTGGCGCAGGTCGCGGTGAACCCGGATGTTCCGCTGGCAACGTTGCTACCACAGCTTCCCATTGAACAACAACACCTGCCGAACGCTGAACGTCATGGTGGATACGCTTCGCGTCGCGAGACGTTCCGGCGCATCTATCAGCAGCTGTTGCCGCTAATGTCCTGACCGTTCCGGCTCACTTTCTTCAGTGGGCCGGAATCACCCTGAGGTTGTCCTTTTTTGGTCTTAGCAGACGTAACACTCCTTGCCAGAATAGCATTATCCCCACTGAGCAAGGAGTCCTGAAATGTCACGTACCGCCCTTATCAATATCGATACACAACAATCTTTCTTTCATCGTGAATACTGGCAGGAGAAGGATTTTCCTGCTTTCCAGCAGGCCATTTCTGCTCTGATTTCCGGCTGTGAAGCGCGCGGCATTCCGGTTGTCGATATCTTTCACGTTGCAGACAGCGGCCCCTTCTCGCTGGAAAGCGGTTTTGTTGTGCCGATGCCTTTTCTGACGCATCAACCAGCCGTTACCTTTTACAAGCATGTGCACAATGCCTTTACCGATACTGGCCTGGATCACTGGCTGCGCGCGCGTGATATAAATCATCTGATTATTTGCGGTATTCGCACTGAACAGTGCTGCGAAACCACGGCGCGCGTGGCGTCGGATTTGGGCTATCGTGTGACGTTTGCCAGCGAAGCGACGCTGACCTTTCCGATGACGCATAAAGGGATTACGCTGGATTGCGATGCGTTGCGTCATCGTACTGAAACGGTGCTGGAAGGCCGCTTCGCCACGATTCAAACTGTCCACGAAATTCTGGAACGCTAATGACGACAGATGTCTGGTTTGTGATGTTGCCGGGAGTGCTGGCGCTGGATATGACCGGCCCGGCGGAAACATTCGTGCTGGCGCAGGATGCTTTCCGCCTGCATTACATCGGGCCAGACGCCGAAGTGCCCACGTCGATTGGCCTGAATATGGGCAACATCTCGCCGCTGCCGGAAACCCTGCCGGCAGGCAGTTTGCTGGTGTTGCCTGGCGTCAGCGATTCGGCGAATTTTTTCAACACGCCGCAGGCCAGTCTTGTGCTGCACTGGCTGATGCGCCTGCAACCGCAGATCCACAACCAGAGCATTACCCTGATGTGCGTCTGTTCGGGCGCAGTGCTGGCAGCGAAAGCAGGGTTGTTGAGCGGCGTGCAGTGCACCACGCATCATGACGTGATTGCGCGTTTAAAAGCGGCAGCGCCGACGGCGCAGGTGAAAGAGAACCGTATTTTTATTGAAGATCGCGGTATCTGGACCAGCGCGGGTATCACCTCCGGCATCGATCTGGCCCTACATCTGATCAACCGCCTGCGGGGGCCGGAAACGGCGCTGGCGGTAGCACGTGAGATGGTGGTCTGGTTCCGCCGTTCCGGCGACGATCCGCAGATTTCGCCGTGGCTGCGTTACCGCAATCATCTTCACCCGGCAGTGCATCGTGCGCAGGATGCGCTTACCGCCGAGCCGCAAAAAGCGTGGCAATTGGCGGAAATCGCCGAATGTGCGCACGTCAGCCCGCGCCATTTGACGCGCCTGTTCCAGCAACATCTGGGTATCAGCGTGCGTGACTACCTTGAACAGTTACGTCTGGTGATTGCTGAGCAGTGCTTATTGCAGGGGCACGGTGCGGAGCAGGCGGCGCTGGCCGCCGGATTCTCTTCGCCGCGCCAGTTGCACCGGGCGCGGGCGCGAACGGCTAGCTAACGAAACGCCGTCGGTCGAGGCGCTGAACCAGCATCGACAGCGCCAGGCTTGCCAGCAGCGTGGCGACAAAAATCCACACGATATCGAGTAGCGGCCAGTTGCGCAGCTCCATGCCGCGCGTGCGCAGCGCATGGATAATGAGCGCATGGAAACCATAAATCCCCAGCGAGTGGCGCGAAATCAGCGCCAGGCCGGGCAGCGTGCGATCGTTCAGCGTATTTTTAACCAGCGTGAACAGCGCGATGGCGCAGAGGAACACCAGCGGACCGCAGTAGAGATACCAGGTGTCGGCAAAGTTGCCGCGCCACTTCAACTCGTGCAGCGTACCGCGCGAAATTCCCCATATCGCCAGCAAAAAGATCGCCGCGCTGAAAAGCGTCAGCTGCCGTCTTTGCGTCTCCATCATGCCGATCGCCCGCCCCAGCATGCCGTAAAGGATGTAGTAAAACGTGTCGCCACTGATGTAGAGGTTGATGGGTAACCATTCAAAATGGCCGATCTTCTGCGACACCGTATTCGGGTTAGCCACGATGCCAATCACTATGACCAGCGCCAGCAGCATTTTGCCGCTGAGCGCTTTCACCTGAATCAACGGCGAAACCAGGTAGATAACGATAATCGCAAAGAAAAACCACAGATGGTAGAACACCGGTTTTTGCAGCAGGTAGCGCAGAGATAACTCGCTGTTAATCGAGGTAAATAGCACGATATAGAGCAGGGCGATAAGGCTATAAAACATCAGACATAGTGCGATGCGCAGGAAATGGCGCGGCTGCGCGCTGCGTTCGCCAAAAAAGAGATAACCTGAAATCATAAAAAACAGCGGTACGCTGACGCGGGAGGCGGAATTCAGCAGATTCGCGACATTCCAGTCGAAAGTGGTAATGCTGGCCGGGTTGGTGATGTACCAGGTGGTGGTATGGATCATCACCACCATCAAACAGGCTATCCCTCGCAGATTATCTATCCAGTAAATTTTCGACTGCATCAGTTCCTCTGTTTCAATGTTAAATATCCTCTGACCTGCCATTTATCCACCTGACGCTCTGGATAATTCTGAGTTTTCCCGCATCCGCTTGTGCAGTTTTCCACAGATTTGCAAAACTAGTGTTCTTCCCCTTTAAAAATAACAGCCAGCGAACAGGGCAGTGATAAAAATGATGAAATCTCTTGTACTGATGTTGCTGCTGTTAGTGGCAGGATGCAGCGCCGCGCCGGGCACGCCCGTGCAGCGCGCGCAAAACGCCAGACCGGACCCCGTTCACTCCCTCGATATGGAGCAGTTATGCCGGCAAAACGCTGCGCATCGCTACAATACCGCAACGCAAAAAATTGCCGTTACCGGTTTTGAACAATTTCGCGGCAGCTACGAAATGCGTGGTATGACACCCCGTAGCGAGGCGTTTGTCTGCACTTTTGACGCAGAAGGTCAGTTTCTACATCTTTCGATGCGCTAAGCGTCCAGAATGCGGCCTGCGGCCGTGTGATTTTCCCAATTTTCCGTAAACACCTCCGTTTCATACTGTATATCTTGCAGTCAGCGGGTATACTGGTCGCTTCCTTTAAATCCACACGTATCCAGCACGAAAGAATATGCAAAAGTTTGATACCAGGACCTTTCAGGGTCTGATCCTGACCTTACAGGATTATTGGGCCCGTCAGGGCTGCACCATCGTTCAACCTCTGGACATGGAAGTTGGCGCTGGCACCTCCCACCCAATGACCAGTCTGCGCGCGCTGGGGCCAGAACCGATGGCGACTGCTTATGTCCAGCCATCCCGCCGCCCGACCGATGGCCGTTATGGCGAAAACCCGAACCGCTTACAGCACTATTACCAGTTCCAGGTGGTGATTAAACCCTCCCCGGATAATATTCAGGAGCTGTACCTCGGGTCACTGAAAGAGCTGGGCATGGATCCGACGATTCACGATATTCGTTTCGTGGAAGATAACTGGGAAAACCCGACGCTGGGTGCCTGGGGTCTCGGCTGGGAAGTGTGGCTGAACGGCATGGAAGTGACGCAGTTCACTTACTTCCAGCAGGTAGGCGGTCTGGAGTGCAAACCGGTTACCGGTGAGATCACGTACGGTCTGGAACGTCTGGCCATGTACATTCAGGGCGTAGACAGCGTTTACGATCTGGTCTGGAGCGATGGTCCGCTGGGTAAAACCACTTACGGCGACGTTTTCCATCAGAACGAAGTGGAGCAGTCCACTTACAACTTTGAATACGCAGACGTCGATTTCCTCTTTAGCTGCTTCGAGCAATATGAAAAAGAAGCGCAGAAGCTGCTGGCGCTGGAAAACCCGCTGCCGCTGCCTGCGTACGAACGCATTCTGAAGGCCGCCCATAGCTTCAACCTGCTGGATGCGCGTAAAGCCATCTCCGTAACGGAACGTCAGCGCTATATCCTGCGTATCCGTACGCTGACCAAAGCAGTCGCTGAAGCGTATTACGCTTCCCGTGAAGCCCTTGGCTTCCCGATGTGCAACAGAAATAAATAAGAGGCGGCCATGTCTGAGAAAACATTCCTGGTGGAAATCGGCACCGAAGAGCTGCCACCAAAAGCACTGCGCAGCCTGGCCGAGTCCTTCGCTGCCAACTTTACCGCTGAACTGGATGCCGCGGGCCTGGCTCACGGCGACGTACAGTGGTTTGCCGCGCCGCGCCGTCTGGCGCTGAAAGTGGCAAAACTTGCCGCATCGCAGCCGGATCGTGAAGTTGAAAAACGCGGCCCGGCGATTGCGCAGGCGTTTGATGCCGAAGGCAAACCAAGCAAAGCTGCTGAAGGCTGGGCGCGTGGTTGCGGTATTACTGTCGATCAGGCCGAGCGCCTGACCACCGACAAAGGCGAGTGGCTGCTCTATCGCGCCCATGTAAAAGGCGAAAGCGTCGAAACGCTGCTGCCGAACATGGTTGCCACCTCGCTTGCTAAGCTGCCGATCCCGAAACTGATGCGCTGGGGCGCGTCGGAAGTGACGTTTGTGCGTCCGGTGCACACCGTTACGCTGCTGCTGGGCGACACCGTTGTTCCGGCGACGATTCTGGGCATCAATTCCGATCGTGTGATCCGTGGCCATCGCTTTATGGGCGAGCCGGAATTCACTATCGATAATGCCGATCAGTATCCGCAAATTCTGCTCGAGCGCGGCAAAGTGATCGCCGATTACGACGCGCGTAAAGCCAAAATCAAAGCGGATGCTGAAGAAGCGGCGCGCAAAATCGGCGGTAATGCCGATCTGAGCGACAGCCTGCTGGAAGAGGTCACTTCGCTGGTGGAATGGCCGGTGGTGCTGACGGCGAAGTTCGAAGAGAAATTCCTCGCGGTTCCGGCGGAAGCGCTGGTCTACACCATGAAAGGCGACCAGAAGTACTTCCCGGTTTACGGTAACGACGGCAAACTGCTGCCGAACTTTATCTTCGTCGCCAACATCGAATCGAAAGATCCGCAGCAGATTATCTCCGGTAACGAGAAAGTAGTGCGCCCGCGTCTGGCGGATGCCGAGTTCTTCTTCAATACCGACCGCAAAAAACGTCTTGAGGATCATCTGCCGCGCCTGCAAACCGTGCTGTTCCAGCAGCAACTGGGTACGCTGCGCGACAAAACCGACCGCATTCAGGCGCTGGCAGGCTGGATCGCCGGGCAGATTGGCGCTGACGTCAATCATGCCACCCGCGCGGGTCTGCTCTCCAAGTGCGACCTGATGACCAACATGGTGTTTGAATTTACCGACACCCAGGGCGTGATGGGCATGCACTACGCGCGTCACGACGGCGAAGCAGAAGATGTTGCTGTTGCGCTGAACGAGCAGTATCAGCCGCGTTTCGCCGGTGATGAACTGCCGTCGAACCCAATTGCCTGCGCGCTGGCGATTGCCGATAAAATGGACACGCTGGCGGGTATCTTTGGTATCGGCCAGCATCCAAAAGGCGATAAAGACCCGTTCGCACTGCGCCGCGCCGCTCTGGGCGTGCTGCGTATTATCGTTGAGAAGAACCTGGCGCTGGATCTGCAAACGCTGACCGAAGAAGCGGTGCGTCTGTACGGCGACAAGCTGACCAATGCTAACGTGGTGGATGATGTGATCGACTTTATGCTGGGTCGCTTCCGCGCCTGGTATCAGGACGAAGGTTTCAGCGTTGACACCATTCAGGCCGTACTGGCGCGCCGTCCGACCAAACCGGCGGACTTCGATGCGCGCATGAAGGCGGTTTCGCACTTCCGTACCCTGGAAGAAGCGGCGGCGCTGGCGGCAGCCAATAAGCGTGTCTCCAACATTCTGGCGAAGTCTGATGAAACGCTGAACGATATCGTTCATGCTTCGGTGCTGAAAGAAGCGGCCGAAATCAAGCTGGCCGGTAATCTGGTGGTGCTGCGCGATAAGCTGGAGCCGTTCTTTGCAGAAGGTCGCTATCAGGAAGCACTGATCGAACTGGCGCAACTGCGTGAGCCGGTTGATGAGTTCTTCGAAAAGGTAATGGTAAACGCCGACGACAAAGACGTGCGTATTAACCGCCTGACGCTGCTGGCGAAACTGCGTGAACTGTTCCTGCAGGTAGCGGATATCTCCCTGCTGCAATAGGTCATCTGCAACGAAAAAACCCGCTCCGGCGGGTTTTTTTATAGCCCCACTTCATCAGCTCTTAACCGGTTGCGATTGTCTGGTGGCGGATTTTACGCGCACCGTATTGCGGCCCGCGCGTTTGGCTACGTACAGCGCGTCATCCGCACTCTGAATAAGCTGGCCGTATTCTGTGTGTTGTTGCTGGTTGAGACTGGCGACACCAATGCTCACGCTGACGATGCGGTCGGGCGAGTTAGCATGGGGTAAATCCAGCAGTTGAACACTGGTGCGCAACCGTTCGGCAATTTCCACCGCATCGGCGGAGCGCGTTTCCGGCAGCAGGGCGCAGAACTCTTCGCCGCCATAGCGAAACAGAATGTCGTTTGGGCGATCCAGTGCATTACGCATAGCGGTCGCGATCTGTTGCAGGCACTCATCTCCGCGCTGGTGGCCGTAGCAATCATTATAGCGTTTGAAGTGATCGACATCGATAAGCAGTAGCGACAGCGATTTGTTGTTGCGCTTGCTGGCGCGCCATTCGCGGTCAATGCAGAGATCGAAGTAACGCCGGTTGCCCACGCCGGTAAGGCCGTCCGACAGCGATTGTGATAACAGTTCGTGCGCCTGGTCGCGCAGCAGGGATTCGCGGCGGACTGCGGCCGTAACGTCCACAATCTGGATCAGGCAAAACCGTTCAGCATCACCCAGCGGAACAATAGTCACGGCCTGGCTCAGCCGGGCAGCAGGCCGTGCCGGTTCGGCATAAAGCGGAAACGGAGAACGGTGCAGCGACTGCGACAGCAGGGCTGATAAATTGTGGCCAATCGCCTGGCGGATAGCATCGCCCACGCGGTGATACTGCAAGTCAGGAAAGACAGTAAAAAAATCCTCCCCCAGCGTTTCGCTGGCGGCAAGGCCGGTATGGGCTTCCAGCCAGGCGTTCCACAACGTAATGCGGTATTGCGCATCAACGATGATCACGCCGAGGCTGAGCGCAGAGAATGCATCCAGTAGCAACTTATCTTTCATGATTACATTCCGTCGGGAACACAACCGGATTCAAGGCGGCTGATATAGAGCCGGATTTGCTCACGTAAGTCTTGCAGCGCAGACATATCCAGGATAAACGCGAGATACCCCTGAATTTGCTGGCGCTCCAGCGCAAAATCGATGCGCAGCATCATCACTATCGGATCGTTTTCATCTTTGTCCGGATTGAGGATCTCCTTGCTGGTGCCGACGCGCACTTCGGGCAGTGAGCCCTGTAGCTCTTTCTGGAACATATTCGCCAGCGTACCGACACAGGCGTTGAGCACGATATTACCGATTTCGCTCATCGCTTCGCGTTCCATCTCCCCCAGTTCGTGGGCGGGGATCAGATCGCCAACCATCATGCGTACGATTTCAAAACTGGCGGCTTCCGGAAACATCAAAATCGCTTCCGTAGCATACGCGCCCTCATAATGCTGACTGATACCAAACAGTGAGACACCTGCGCCCAGCTCATCGGCAGCGTCGGAGCGGGTGGTAAAGCGGATGGTTGGTACCGACATGCGTACTTCTTCATTGACGATATTGCTCATCGCTGCAGCCGCATGGCCGACGCCAATGTTGAAGATCTCCATCAGGCTGTCAGCTTCGATATCGCTGATATCCGTCAGCGCGTTCATGAATTCGTCTCCAGGCTATTCAGCAATGCATGGAGCTGCGGCTCTTTCAGCGGTTTCGGCAGAAAACCAAGGCCAAGTTCTTCGGCGGCGGCTTGCACGGAATGCTGCACATTGGCAGTGAGCAGAACAATGTGGGTTTGCGGGTGGCTTTTACGAATGCGCGAAGCCGTCTCCAGCCCGCCAATGCCCGGCATATTAACGTCCAGCAAGATCAGATACGGTGCCGTCGTCGCGGCCAGAGCGATCGCCTCTTCGCCCGTGCCGGCCTCGTCAATTTTCCAGTCGTTATGCAAATTAGTGACAAACTGCCGTGAAATCATGCGCGACAGGCGGCTGTCGTCAACAATCAGAATATATCTGGACATAATTCATTCTCTTTTAGTGGTTCGTTGCCGTAACACCAGAACAATGCTTTTCTATGGAACTGCCTTCCCTGATTATTGCTTGCACTTGCCGCAGCGTTGCGCTTTGCGCTAATGCCTTGTGTAGTCGTTTCCTTTGTGAAATTGCGTACCTGGATTACACGCCCTGTCTGCTGCTTTTAGTTAAGTCATCATATTCATCGGCAATCGCGCGCAAAAAATTAGCGCTGAATAACAGCATCACGTGAAATTTAATCCTGAAGCGCAGAGAGTCAGGCCTGTCGTTGTGGGGGCTTCAATCGTGGGTATGGGTTGTCTGGGGGACTTTACTTTAAAGCAGAAACAACAAACCCCCGGCTCAGCGGGGGTTCTGGTGGTAAATACGTTCAATCAATAAGCTGTTTGCTGAGCGTCGGGTTAGCATTAATCAGACGCATCAGTTTCATTTCAGTCGCGGTGGGTTTTATTCGTTGTGATTCCCACTCATGCACCATTGATACTGAGACTCCCATTACACGAGCGAAGTCATCAATTTGAAGCCCGGTTCCGCGTCGCAATTGTTCAAAGTCACTAAAGGAATTCGGATTTTTGCTCAGAGTTACCGGCTGCGTTACTTCATTTTTCAAAACAATCTGTTCCAGACTGCTCAGCAGTTCAAACATAGGATCTTTATACTCCATTGAGAACTCCTCGTAAAAATCACACAGCGGGATCGTGATACAGCTTATTAAGAATAGTCGTGAAAATTCCTGGTGTGTGGTTTTGGCTGTGATTAATTAGACGGTAAATGACTTTTCATACGCTTCAGATGCATCTTAAGTGAGTTTTCTGCCGCTTAATTGTTTGATTCATATGCATCTGTCGGCGCTCAGTATTTTTGTGTAAAACCTTTCGTTTAATTTGGATTAAGAATTATCTGCACGCCTTCCGGGAAATTTTCATGCCAGGTCGAATTCATCGTATTAAGAATGTAAGGAAAGGGTATCTTGCGAGGCGGACCTGGACTATCCTTGTAAGCCGTCAGGCACGCGTGTGCCGGTGTGCGCTTTTATGGGTGAAAGGAGTAATAAAATGGCGACAGGAAAGTCCTGCTCTCGCTGGTTTGCGCCTCTTGCGGCGTTATTAATGGTAGTTAGCCTGAGTGGGTGTTTCGATAAAGAAGGCGATCAGCGCAAGGCGTTTATCGACTTCCTGCAAAATACGGCGATGCGTAGCAGTGAACGTCTGCCCGCTCTGACAGCAGATCAGAAAAAACAGTTCGGTCCGTTTGTCTCTGATTATGCTGTGATTTATGGCTATTCCCAGCAGGTGAACCAGGCGATGGACTCCGGTCTGCGTCCGGTAGTGGACAGCGTTAACGCCATCCGGGTACCGCAGGATTATATGACCCAGCGTGAACCGCTTCGTCAGGCCAATGGCTCGCTCGGCGTACTTAGCCAGCAACTGCAGAATGCGAAAATGCAGGCGGATGCTTCCCACGCGGCGTTAAAACAGGCGGACGATCTCAAGCCGGTGTTTGACCAGGTGTATACCAAAGTGGTTACCAATCCGGCCAACGCACTGCAACCGCTGATCCCGGCGGCGCAGGTCTTCACTCAGCAACTGGTGCAGGTGGGCGACTTTATTGCCCAGCAGGATACGCAGGTGAGCTTTGTTGCTAACGGCATCCAGTTCCCGACGTCCCAGCAGGCCAGCCAGTATAACGCGCTGATTGCTCCGCTGGCGGCGCAGCATCAGGCGTTCAACCAGGCCTGGACCGCGACCGTTAACGCCACGCAGCAGTAAGCGGGCGCAGACAAAAAAAGAGGCGATTAATCGCCTCTTTTTTTATGTCCGCAGCAGGGTGAATCGTCAGCCTGCGACCTGCGGGTTGACGCAGTTTTTCTCCACCTTGCCATTGAGCGCGTCAATCAGGTTATCCACCGCGCAGGCCGCCATGTTGTAGCGTGTCTCGTGCGTTGCGGAGCCGATGTGCGGTAGCGCCACGACGTTGGGCAGTGACAGCAGCGGTGAATCAACGGGCAGCGGCTCTTTCTCGAAGACGTCCAGCCCGGCCGCATGGATTTCGCCGTTTTGCAGGGCTTCCACCAGCGCATTTTCATCCACTACCGGGCCGCGTCCGGCGTTAATGAAGATCGCCGATTTTTTCATCATTTCAAACTGCGCTTTACCGATCAGATGATGCGTCTCTTCGGTCAGAGGCAGCACCAGACACACAAAGTCGGACTCCTGCAACAGGGTATCGAGATCGCAATAGCGCGCCTGGAAGCGCGCTTCCGCTTCGGCGTGATGGCGACGCGCGTTATAGAGAATCGGCATGCCGAAACCAAAGTGCGCGCGTTGCGCCAGCGCCAGCCCGATACGACCCATCCCGATGATGCCCATTGTTTTGTGATGCACATCGATGCCGAACCAGTCTGCGCCAATACCGGATGTCCATTCCCCCGCTTTTACCCGCCCGGCGACCTCTACCACGCGGCGGGCGCTGCTCAGTACCAGCGCCATAATGGTATCGGCGACCGTTTCCGTCAGCACGGTCGGGGTATGCATCAATAAAATCTTACGTGCGTTCAGCGCGTCCACATCAAAGTTGTCATAGCCTACCGAGACCGTTGACGTCGCGCGCAACTGCGGCATTTTCTCCAGCAGCGCGGCATCGACTTTCTCACTGGAACCCAGCAGCCCTTGCGCAGTGGCGAAAGCCTCAGCGTGCTGTTGCACCGTTTCCGGTTTCAGGTTGGCAACCTGGGTTACGGTGAAGTGCTCGGCCAGACGTTGTTGCAGGTCATCGGGTAAGGCTTTGTACAGGATGATAGACGGCTTCATGCGGTTCTCCCTTGTGATGGTGCGCCTGCCGGAATCTGCTTATTGTTAGCAGGCTTAACAATTAAAGTAAGCCACACAGAGGTGAAAAGCGCTACCCCCATGAAAATGTACGAGGCCGACGGGCTGCCGGTTGCGCCATTCAGGTAACCTACCACCCATGAGCCGCAGAATGAGCCGAGCGCGCCCATGCTGTTAATCAGCGCCATTGCGCCACCAGCGACGTTGCGCGGCAGCATTTCCGGGATGATGGCGAAGAACGGCCCGTATGGGGCATACATTGCGGCACCGGCAATCACCAGCAGGGTATAAGAGATCCAGAAATGGTTGGCGCCCACTGCCCATGAACCGATAAAGGCGAATGCGCCAATCAGCAGCAGCGGCCAGACAAACAGTTTACGGTTTTGCAGCTTATCGGAAGCCCAGGAGGCCAGGATCATTGCCAGCGTTGCGGCAAGGTACGGAACGGCAGAGAGCCAGCCTACTTCGACCATGCCGAGGTTTTCGCCGCCGCTGCGAATAATTGACGGCAGCCACAGTACAAAACCGTATACGCCAATGCTCCAGGCAAAATATTGCAGGCACAGCAGAACGACATTACGCGAGCGGAAGGCTTCACTGTAATTACGTACGGCTTTGATGCCCTGCTGCTCTTTTTCAAGCTGGGCCTGCAACGCCGCTTTCTCATCGCTGGAGAGCCACGCTACCTGCGCCGGTTTGTCTTTCACCAGCACCCACCAGCAAAACGCCCAGATCACTGCCGGAATGCCTTCAATAATGAACATTTCGCGCCAACCGAAAGCCTGGATCAGATAGCCGGACACCACCGACATCCACAGTACTGTCACCGGGTTGCCGAGGATTAAGAAGGTATTGGCGCGTGAGCGTTCCGATTTGGTAAACCAGTTGCTGATGTAGATAAGCATCGCGGGCATGACCGCCGCTTCCACCACGCCGAGAATAAAGCGGATGGCGGCCAGCATTGGGATATTGCTGACGATACCGGTTAATGACGCACAGCCGCCCCACAAAATCAGGCAGATAAAAATCAGTTTGCGGACGCTGCGGCGCTCTGCATAAATCGCGCCGGGGATCTGGAAAAAGAAGTAGCCGAGAAAGAAGAGTGCGCCGAGCAGCGAAGAGATGCCTTTGGTGATGCCCAGGTCGTCATTGATACCGGCGGCGGAGGCGAAACTGAAGTTTGCACGGTCGAGATACGCCAGACTGTAGGTGATAAATACAATCGGCATGATGTACAGCCAGCGTTTGGACGAATTTGTCGCGTTACTCATAAGATTGCCTCTATGGTTGAGGTTACTTACCGCCTGTGTGTAGGGCACAGTGCGGCGGATGTTTTTGGTTGAATAACTTTCAGGCTTTACAACTACAACGCGCCTAACTGTGCACGTGTCGGCAATCCTTCGCTGTCGCCCGGCACCTGAATGGCCATCGCGCCGATGGCGTTACCCCGGCGTACCGCTTCAGGCAGGGTTTTACCTTCCAGCATCGCGCTCAGTACGCCCACGGCGAAACCATCCCCGGCACCGACCGTATCGACAACATTTTCCACTTTGACCGGCGGCACCGCGCCCTGCTCACCGCTGGCGGTTTTAAACCATGCACCATCGGCGCCCGTTTTGATCACCACCGCCTGAACGCCGCGCTGCAGATAGAAATCGGCGATCCCTTCCGGTGTGCGCTGGCCGGTCAGAATGACACCCTCTTTCAGCCCCGGCAGAACCCAGTCGGACTGAAAGGCGAGGCGGTTCAGTTTCTCCACCATTTCGGCTTCGCTGTTCCACAACACCGGGCGCAGATTCGGATCGAACGAAATGGTTTTGTTTTGTGCTTTCATCCGCGCGACGGCATGTTCCAGCAGCGCATATGAGGTTGCCGACAGCGCAGCCGCCACGCCGCTGATGTGCAAATGGCGCGCCTGGCTAAAGATGTCGGCGTTAAAATCCTCCGGCGACAGATGGCTGGCCGCCGAGCCCTTACGGAAATACTCCACGATGGGATCGGTTCCATTTTCAGCTTTAGATTTAAGCTGAAAGCCGGTAGCGAAGCGTCCATCCAGCGTCACGCAATGGGTATCAATTCCCTCCTGGCGCAGCGTATTGAGGATGAAACGCCCGAAGCTGTCATCGCCGACGCGGCTGACCCAACTGACTTTCAAACCCAGCCGCGACAGGCCCGTCGCCACATTCAGTTCTGCGCCTGCCGCGCGTTTAATAAAGTGTCCGGCCTCGGCGAGGTCGCCGGTTTCGGTGGCGACAAACATGGCCATTGCTTCGCCAATAGTGATGACATCCAGCGCGTTATGCATGGCGTGGCTCCTTACGTAACAGTTCAACGTAATGACGGGTAACGGCGATCAGGTCGTCGCCCTGCAGGGGGAATTCAATACCGCGCGTCGCGTCGGCGGGCAGGTTATCCAGCAGCGCCAGCCAGCGGGCATCGGCTTCATCCGGCGGTACGGCGCGAAAAGTGTGCCCGTGAGCGACAGCCGCTTTGACGTGGATATAGCTGACCGCTGGCGCCAGATGGCGGGCGGCTTCTTCGGGTGAATCACCGACCCACAACCAGTTGCCGGTATCGAATGTCAGCGTCACCGGCAGCGAGAGGGTATGGCAGGCAGCTTTAAAGCGCAGCATCGGCGCAAGTTTGCCGCAGTCCGTCTGGTCGTTTTCCACCACCAGCGGCACCGGGCTGGTCAGTAGCCAGTCGCGCAGCGTTGCCAGTACCGCCTGATCGGTAAAATGGCCCAGCGAGACTTTCAACCAGAGGGCTTTAAGCGTATGGGCTTCGTGCAGCAAAGCGGGTAAACGAGGATTGAGCGCGCCATCCGCCAGGCACAGTGGCTCCGGCGCGGAGTAACAAGCTTGCAGATTGTGCATTTCAATGGCGAACGCCAGCGAGGACAAATGGCCGATCTCTTCGCTGCTCAGCAGCTCGCGGCGGATTTCTACGCCGTCAGCTCCGGCGGCGGCGATAACGGGCAGCAGGGCCATTTGCCCGCCCATTGCGTGGATCGTGTCATGACCGTATGCGGCGGTAACAACGATAATTTTTCTCGGCATACTCCGGCTCCCCGGCAAAGACAGCAAATAGGTTCTGTCTTTAACGCTAGATGGAACCGGTTCCAAAGAAAAGCGCGGTATGTTGAATTTATGATCGCTATCACGCAGTGTCGTTAACGAGACGTGGAGCCGCGGACGATCAGTTCGCCGGAAAATACCTGCTCGCGCACCGTGTCGCTCTGGCCTTCAATGCGTCGTACCACCTGCTCTACAGCGGCGTAACCGATTTGCCAGGTTGGCTGTTTAAGCGTGGTAATGCCCACGCCCGCCAGCTCAGCCCACTCCAGCTCGTCAAAACCGAGCAGGCCGATGTCGCTGCCCCAGTTCAGGCCGATGCGTTTGAGTGAACGCGCTACCTGTAAGGTCAGCGCGCCGTTGGCGGAGATCACCGCTTTGCGCATCCCGCGGTGGCGGGCATGGAACTGGCGCAGGGCATTGTCCAGTAGTGCAGCTTCATGCAGCGGCACTTCGGCGTTTTCCGCCACCACGCCCGGATAGCGGGCAAGGGTAGCGCGAAAGGCGCTGAGCCGCTCGCGGCGGGTGTTTACCGTTCCCAGCGGTTCGCTGAGGAAGAGTAACGCCTCAAAACCCTGTTCAATCAGGTGCTCTGTGGCCGTGGTGGCGGCCTGGGTGTTATCCAGCCCAACCACATCGCAGGCGAAATCAGGAATTTTACGGTCAATCAATACCATCGGCAGGGCGGATTGTTGCAGCCGGTTTAACCCCTCTTCGCGCATGCCGACCGCATTCACCACGATGCCTTCTACCTGATAACTGCGCAGCAGGTCGAGGTAATGCAGCTCCTGATCCAGCTCGTTGTTGGTATTACAGACCAGCGGCGTAAACCCTTTTTCCCGGCAGGCAGCTTCGATACCGCTTAGCACATGCACTGAATAGGGGTTGGTGATATCGGCGATAATCAGGCCGATAAGGCGGGTTCGGCCGCGCTTAAGGCCGCGCGCCATCAGGCTGGGGCGATAATCCAGATCGGCAATGGCTTGCTCAATACGCGCCAACAAGTCAGCCGACAGCAGATGCCTTTCACCGTTAAGGTAACGCGAAATGCTGGTTTTCCCCGTTTTCGCTGCTTTTGCCACATCGCTGATGGTTGGGCGTGCCGTTTTCGCCATTGCTGCTTCCCTCGCCGTAAATGATTGTCCACACCTTAGCGCGAAATCGCGGGCAATCAAGCACTAACACAGGCATATCACCCGGAGTGTGCGCGTAATGACGTTTAATTCTTTGCGATTACACCGCGGCTGTGGATGATAGAGCGAACAGAACATCAGAGCGGCATCGTGCCGCCATCACCTGCAAGCTATTCAGGAGCGCGCTTTGGCAAACCCTGCTATCAAAACAGTTCTTACGGCGGCCCACTGGGGGCCGATGCTGGTCGATACCGACGGTGAAAACGTGCTCGCTTCGCGCGGTGCGCTACCGACTCGCCATCCGAACTCACTGCAAACCGTGGTGCAGGAGCAGGTGCACAGCCCGACGCGCGTGCGCTATCCGATGGTGCGCAAAGGCTTTCTCGCTTCGCCGTCCAATCCGCAGGGTGTGCGCGGGCAGGACGAATTTGTGCGTGTGAGCTGGGAGGATGCGCTGGCGCTGATCCACGCCCAGCACAAACGGATTCGCGACAGCTACGGCCCGTCGTCTATTTTTGCCGGCTCCTACGGCTGGCGCTCCAACGGCGTGCTGCATAAAGCGGCGACGCTGTTGCAACGCTATATGAGCCTGGCGGGCGGTTACACGGGCCATCTGGGTGATTATTCCACTGGCGCGGCGCAGGCCATCATGCCGCACGTCGTCGGCAGCAACGAAGTCTATCAGCAGCAAACCAGTTGGCCGTTGATTCTGGAGCACAGCGAAGTGGTGGTGCTGTGGAGCGCAAACCCGCTCAACACTCTGAAAATTGCCTGGAATGCGACCGACGAACAGGGCATTCCTTACTTTGATGCGCTGCGTAAAAGCGGCAAGCGGGTGATCTGTATCGATCCGATGCGATCGGAGACCGTTGATTTCTTTGGCGAGAGCATGGAGTGGATTGCTCCGCATATGGGAACCGATGTTGCCCTGATGCTGGGCATCGCCCATACGCTGGTGGAAAATGGCTGGCAGGATGACGATTTCCTGGCCCGCTGCACAGAAGGTTACCCCACGTTTGCCGCCTACCTGACCGGCGAGCAGGACGGCGTCGCGAAAACGGCAGAATGGGCAGCGGCAATTTGCGGCATTGATGCGGCGAAAATCCGCGAACTGGCGCAACTTTTTCATGAAAATACCACAATGCTGATGTCCGGCTGGGGTATGCAGCGCCAGCAGTATGGTGAGCAGAAACACTGGATGCTGGTCACGCTCGCCGCCATGATCGGGCAGATTGGTACGCCCGGCGGCGGTTTTGGTCTCTCTTACCATTTTGCCAACGGCGGTAACCCGACGCGGCGCGCAGCCGTGCTGGCATCGATGCAAGGCACGGTGCAGGGCGGCGTTGACGCGGTGGATAAAATCCCGGTCGCCCGCATTGTGGAAGCGCTGGAAAACCCCGGCGCACCGTATCAGCACAATGGCATGGACAGGCACTTCCCGCAGATCCGTTTTGTCTGGTGGGCCGGCGGTGCGAACTTTACCCATCATCAGGATACCAATCGCCTGATCCGCGCCTGGCAGAAGCCGGAGCTGGTGGTGATTTCGGAGTGTTTCTGGACAGCAGCGGCGAAGCATGCGGACATCGTTCTGCCTGCCACCACCTCGTTCGAGCGCAACGATCTGACGATGACCGGCGATTACAGCAATCAACATCTGGTGCCGATGAAGCGCGTGGTTGCTCCGCAGTATGAAGCGCGCGATGACTGGGAGGTGTTTGCCGAACTGAGCGAGCGCTGGGAAACGGGCGGCCGCGAGCGCTTTACCGAAGGCAAAAGCGAGCTTCAGTGGCTGGAAACCTTTTACAATATTGCCGCTGAGCGCGGTGCCAGCCAGCAGGTGACGCTACCGCCGTTTGCCGAATTCTGGGAAGCAAACCAGCTCATTGAGATGCCGGAAAGCGAGCAGAATGCCCGGTTTGTGCGCTTTGCCGATTTCCGTCGCGATCCTGCACAGTTCCCGCTGAAGACGCCGAGCGGCAAAATCGAAATCTTCTCGGAGCGCATTCGTAGCTTTGGTTACGCTGATTGTCCGCCGCATCCGATGTGGCTGGAGCCGGACGAATGGCACGGTAATGCCGAACCGGATCAGTTGCAGGTGCTGTCGGCTCATCCGGCGCATCGTCTGCACAGTCAGCTTAACTTTACCCGTTTGCGTGAACAGTATGCTGTTGCTGGCCACGAACCCATTACCCTGCATCCTGCCGATGCGCAGGCGCGCGGAATTGTCGCGGGCGATGTTGTGCGCGTATGGAATGCGCGTGGGCAGGTTCTGGCGGGGGCGGTGGTGACCGAGGGTATCAAGCCTGGCGTGCTCTGTATTCACGAAGGCGCCTGGCCGGATCTGGAGCCTGCGGCGGGCGGCATCTGTAAAAACGGCGCCGTGAACGTGCTGACCAAAGATCTGCCCAGCTCGCGCCTGGGCAATGGTTGTGCAGGAAACACGGCGCTGGCATGGGTAGAGAAGTATACCGGCCCGGCGCTTACGCTGACGGCCTTTGATCCGCCTGCCAGTTCATGATCCACGTCGGGTGGCGGGTCTCTTCCTGCCAGGCGCTCTCTTCAATACGAAAGCCCTGCGCATGGTAGAACTTCACCGCCCGTTCGTTTTTCTGATACACCTCCAGGCTTAGCCAACGAAAGCGCTGTTTGACGTGATTCATCAGCGCTTTGCCAATTCCCTGGCCAATGGCGGCAGGGCGCACGAACAGCGCCCCGATAAATTGTTCATCCATCACGCTGATAAACCCTTCCAGCTCGCCATGCGCTTCCCAGACCCAGGTTTTCGCCGACGGGAGATAGGCATTACGCACCAGCGCTTCGCTCTCCTGCCAGTAGCGTGTGTCGATAAACGGGTGAGCAAAACAGGTGCTTTCCATCCACAGCGTCAGCAGAGGCGATAAATCCCGGCTATGCCACGCGCGGATCATGCATGCCTCCGGGGTGGCAAAAGCAGCCGGTAATATGGTCATTGACCAGACCGCAGGCCTGCATAAACGAGTAGCAAATGGTGGTGCCGACGAATTTAAAGCCGCGCTTTTTCAGCGCCTTTGATAAAGCATCTGACGCTGCTGTCGAAGTTGGAATTTCGCCGAGCGTCGCCGCTTGGGTGATTTGCGGCGTGTTATCGACAAACCCCCAGACAAATTCTGAAAATGACTCGCCGTTTTGCGCCATTGCCAGGTATGCGCGGGCGTTGCCAATAATGGCTTCTATCTTGCCGCGATGGCGAATGATGCCGGCATTTTGCAGCAGAATCTCCACATCTTCTGCGCTCATCGCCGCTACGCGTTCAGGATCGAATTGATGAAAAGCCGCGCGATAATTCTCCCGTTTTTTCAATACGGTAATCCATGACAGCCCGGCTTGTTGCCCTTCCAGGCAGATCATTTCAAACAGCTTTTTACCATCCCTTTGCGCGACGCCCCACTCGGTATCATGGTACGTGAGATACAGAGGATCCTGAGTAACCCAACCACAACGCTGCATATTCTTACTCCATTTATGCCTGGTAAAATAAACGTCCGCCTGCCTTGACGCGCACAACAGAAAGACAATATTTAGTAAAGGGCTTTAGCCCATAAACAATCATAACGAATACGCCGGATTCGGCTCTTCTCTGGAGTCGCAACTTGATGAAAATAAAAAACAGTGGCCTTCCGCTGGCGCTGCTGCCTGCGTGTCTGCTTTTTGCTCAGACGGCGGCGGCGTGGCAGCAAGAATATATAGTTACCGACCCGCAAAGTACCGCGACCGAACGCTATACCTGGGATAGCGAACGACAACCACGTTATAACGATATTCTGGAAGAGCGTATCCGCTCTGCGCAAAATTCGCCGGGTATTGCGCTGAATTTGCCGGATGACACACCGCTAGATCCGATTAGCACCATGAGTATTGGCTGGAATATTCCGCTGGTCAGCCGCGTGACCACCGGCCCGGTTGCGGCCTGGCATTACGATGGCTCAGCCACGTCAATGTATAACGAATTTGGCGACAGCGCGACCACCGCGCAGTACAGCGATCCTTTATGGCACGCCAGTGTTAGCTCGCTTGGATGGCGCGTAGACAGCCGCTTTGGCGATCTTCGCCCGTGGGCGCAAATCAGCTTCAATCAGCAGTTCGGCGATAATGTCTGGAAAAACCAGTCCGGGCTTAATCGCTTAACGGCGGCGAATCAGTACGGTAACTGGATGGATGTGACTTTAGGCGCCGATATGCTGCTGAATCCACACCTTGCCGCTTATGCGTCGTTATCGCAGTCGGAAAATGTAACGCTGGGGCAACATTATTTATACAGTATGGGCGTTAGTGCACGTTTTTGAAGCACGCTTAAAACAAACTATTTACACTTAAGAAACAATAGCTGGCGCGTTTCTTATTGATAGTATGTACTAACTTACCTTGATTTATTGATGGCATGAAATTTCACTGTGTCATTCATTCCCGCTTAGATGCATTTCATTCCTCCTCTGCTGCATTTCATGCCTTTTTTCACCAGGCATGAAATGCGCTTCGTTATGGTTGTCGGCAGTGAAACTTCTCATTTATTTCTGCAGGACAACTGCCATGAAAACTTCAACTGCTAATCACACTCGCTGGCTGACGCTGATCGGGACCATTATTACGCAATTCGCGTTAGGGTCTGTTTATACCTGGAGCCTGTTCAACAGCTCGCTGGCGGAAAAACTGAACGAGCCCGTCAGTCAGATTGCGTTCTCTTTCGGTTTGTTGAGCCTTGGCCTTGCGCTTTCCTCCTCTATTGCCGGGAAATTGCAGGAGCGCTTTGGCGTGAAACGCGTCACCATAGCTTCCGGTATTCTGCTGGGTCTGGGGTTCTTCCTGACCGCGCACTCCAACAACCTGTTGATGCTGTGGATGAGCGCAGGCGTGCTGGTGGGTTTGGCAGATGGCGCGGGTTATCTGTTAACGCTCTCGAACTGCGTGAAATGGTTCCCGGAACGTAAGGGCCTGATTTCTGCCTTCTCTATTGGTTCTTACGGCCTTGGCAGCCTCGGTTTTAAATTCATCGACAGCCACTTGCTGGCAAGTGTTGGCCTGGAAAAAACCTTTATGATCTGGGGCCTGATTACGCTGGTGATGATTGTCTTCGGCGCAACCCTGATGACCGATGCGCCGCTGCAGAAAGCTGCGACCGTGAATGGTGTTGTTGCAAACGACTTCACCCTGGCGCAGTCCATGCGTAAACCGCAATACTGGATGCTGGCTGTTATGTTCCTCACCGCCTGCATGAGCGGCCTGTATGTGATTGGTGTTGCGAAAGATATCGCCCAGGGCATGGTTCATCTGGATGTCGCAACAGCGGCGAATGCGGTTACCATTATCGCCATTGCTAACCTCAGCGGTCGCCTGGTGCTCGGCATTCTCTCTGATAAAATTGCCCGTATCCGTGTGATTACTATCGGTCAGGTGATTTCGCTGGTCGGTATGGCGGCTCTGCTGTTCGCACCGCTGAATGCGACTACATTCTTTGCAGCCATTGCCTGTGTTGCCTTTAACTTCGGCGGTACGATCACCGTCTTCCCGTCGCTGGTCAGCGAGTTCTTCGGCCTCAACAACCTGGCGAAAAACTACGGTGTGATTTACCTGGGCTTCGGTATCGGCAGTATCTGTGGTTCGCTGATTGCGTCGGTGTTCGGCGGCTTCTATGTCACTTTCTGCGTTATCTTCGCACTGCTGATTCTTTCGCTGGCGCTCTCCACCACCATTCGTCAGCCGCAGCGTAGCGTGTATAAAGAAGCGCACGCCTGATCGCGAACCGGCAACATGAAAAGCCGCCGTTTTGGCGGTTTTTCTGTCTCTGCCGCCAACCTTCTCCAGAGCGTCTATCCTTATTGGTCAGGTTCTTCCCTACTGAAGGAGTCTATAGATGTCTTTAGAAAAAGTAGTTTATCGCGCTAAAGCAAAAGCAACCGGTGGCCGTGATGGTCGTGCCACCTCCTCTGACGGCGTTCTGGATGTAAAACTTGGCGTACCCAAAGAGATGGGCGGTGCTGGCGGTGAAGTCACTAACCCGGAGCAGCTTTTTGCCGCAGGTTATTCAGCCTGTTTCCTTGGAGCGCTGAAACATGTTGCCTCGGTAGAGAAAAAGAAAGTACCGCAGGATGCTTACATTGAAGGACAAGTTGGCATTGGGCCACTACCGACCGGGTTTGGTATTGAAGCGCAGCTGGATATTCACTTGCCGGGTATGGATCATCAGGAAGCCGAAGCGCTGGTACAAAAAGCCCATATTGTGTGTCCTTACTCCAACGCAACGCGTGGCAACATTGACGTAAAACTTAACGTGATTACCTCCTGATAACGCTCTTTCGTGCTAAATTTCTGACGCCAGCCATATATTTTGTAAATATATGGCTGGTTAAGCTTTCCGCATGACACTTTTCCGCCCCGCTATGGTCTACTTACCACGCTTCAGAAGTTTCCGCTGTTAACTTCCGCTGCCAATTAATAGCCTGCCTGAGTCAGGATTTTTCCCCTTAGTTGTAGAGTTGCTTGCATGAGTTATATCAAAACAATGACGCAGCAGAAGCTGAGCTTCCTGCTAGCGCTATATATCGGTCTGTTTATGAATAGCGCGGTTTTTTTCCGTCGGTTTGATGGATATGCGCAATCCTTCACTGCGTTGAAAGGTATCTCCGCAGTTGTTGAACTCGTTGGTACGGTACTGGTCACTTTCTTTTTATTACGCCTGTTGTCGCTGACGGGGCGCCGTGTCTGGCGCGTGCTGGCTTCGCTGGTGGTTGTGTGCTCTGCGGCTGCCAGCTATTACATGACGTTTCTCAACGTGGTGATTGGCTATGGCATCATTGCTTCGGTCATGACCACGGATATCGATCTCTCCAAAGAAGTGGTGGGCTGGCAGCTTATTGTCTGGATGGTGGCAGTGAGCGCGCTGCCGTTGCTGCTGATTTGGGGCAACCGTTGCCGCTTTACGCTGCTGAACGAGCTGCGTACGCCGGGGATGCGCATTCGCAGTCTGGGCCTGGTGCTGTTGGCGGGGTTGCTGGTCTGGGGGCCAATCCGTCTGCTGGACATGGAGCAGAAACAGGCCGAGCGGACGTCAAAGGTTGATATGCCGAGCTATGGCGGGGTAGTGGCGAACTCCTATCTGCCGTCAAACTGGCTCTCTGCGCTGGGGCTGTATGCCTGGGCACAGGTGGATGAATCCTCCGGCAATAAATCGCTGATCAACCCGGCGACGAAGTTTACCTATGTCGCGCCAAAAGATATCGATGATACTTGGGTGGTATTCATTATTGGCGAGACCACGCGTTGGGATCATATGGGGCTGCTGGGTTACTCCCGCGATACCACGCCGAAGCTGGCGAAGGAGAAGAACCTCGTGGCGTTTCGCGGTTACTCATGCGACACAGCGACCAAGCTCTCTCTGCGCTGTATGTTTGTGCGTGAAGGCGGCGCGGAAGATAACCCGCAGCGCACGCTGAAAGAGCAAAACGTCTTTGCCGTGCTTAAACAACTGGGCTTCGCCAGCGATTTGTACGCCATGCAGAGCGAGATGTGGTTCTACAGCAATACCATGGCCGACAACATTGCTTATCGCGAGCAGATTGGCGCGGAGCCGCGTAACCGTGGCAGAAGCGTGGACGATATGCTGCTTGTCGATGAAATGCAGAATTCGCTGGACAATAAATCCGCAGGTAAGCATTTGATTATTATGCATACCAAAGGCTCACACTTTAACTATACCCAGCGTTATCCGCGCAACTTTGCGCAGTGGACGCCAGAGTGTGTCGGCGTCGATGACAAGTGCAGCAAAGCAGAGCTGATTAACTCCTTCGATAACTCTGTCAGCTATGTGGATTACTTTATTGATAGCGTGATTGATAAGATGCGCGACCGGAAAGCGATCATTTTCTATGCCGCTGACCACGGGGAGTCGATCAATGAAAAGGAGCATCTGCACGGTACGCCGCGCAAAATGGCGCCACCGGAGCAGTTCCGCGTGCCGATGATGGTGTGGATGTCCGACAAGTATCTTGAGGATCCGCAAAAGGCGCAGATGTTTGCTCAGCTTAAGCAGCAGGCAGCGTTTAAAACGCCGCGTCGTCATGTTGAACTGTACGACACCATTATGGGTTGCCTCGGTTATACCTCGCCAAATGGCGGTATTAACGAGAACAATAACTGGTGCCATTTGCCGGCTCAGGCGGCGAAGTAAGCGCTCTGCTGGCTTTATCGCCAGTCAGTATGGTTTTTTACATTAGGGGATTGACGGGGTAGCTTCACGGCAGTAAGATGCGCCCCGCATTCGGTGATTGGCGCAGCCTGGTAGCGCACTTCGTTCGGGACGAAGGGGTCGGAGGTTCGAATCCTCTATCACCGACCAAATTCAAAAAAGCCCAACCGCAAGGTTGGGTTTTTTGCTTTCCGGCCTCGAAAAGAGGATGAGAACCTCCGGGGGAAGAGGTTCGACTCGAGCATCGCGAGAGAACGTTGCTTCAGCAACGGCCCGCAGGGCGAGCCACGCAGTGGCGAGTCATCCTCTATCACCGACCAAATTCAGAAAAGCCCAACCGCAAGGTTGGGCTTTTTGCTTTCTGCATCCTGGAAAATAGCCTGAAGGCCGCTTCGCCTTACCGGCCTGGCGCGATCCCGTAGACCGGACAATCGCAGCGCCAGCCGGCGAAATTATCGAAAATCTCCGTTATCCCCACTTCTCGCTGCCAGTTCACAATTTTGTACGATATTCCATTGTATTTTTTTATATATGTTTGGATCTTTTTTCGCGTTGCTTATGGATAATGACAGCATTTTTCGCTGTGCGTTTTAGCGTTCATGGCATTAATCGCTCAGATAATCATCATTCTGCAAGAAATTTTTCATAATCTGCATGAAAGTTAAGCACTGGATTTTGGTGGTTAATGAGCGAATTATTCTGCTGCCTCGGCGCTAGCACAAATTTCCCTGCTGAAAATAGAGGCTTGAAGTTTTTTTAAACTTTGTTTACCGATTCTCACCGTCGTTGTAAATCCCGATTACCTGTATTGACGTTTTGACATTCTGTTGACAGATTGTAGGGCATGAGGGGCATTTCAAGGAGAATCTGCACTGCAACTCAGTCAACCTTGTGAAAGGAATCCCCATCTCTCATAACGCCTTCGGGCACAACCGACCAGACCGGGTAAAAAACTAATAAAGGTCTGTCGGACATACCCACTGCATGGGTAACAACACATATCACATTGGAGCAGAATCAATGAGTATTTCCTTGAAGAAGTCAGGGATGCTGAAGCTCGGTCTTAGCCTGGTGGCCATGACCGTCGCGGCAAGCGTGCAGGCTAAAACCCTGGTTTATTGTTCTGAAGGCTCGCCTGAAGGCTTTAACCCACAGCTTTTCACCTCTGGTACCACCTATGATGCCAGCTCCGTACCGATTTATAACCGTCTGGTGGAATTCAAAATCGGCACCACGGAAGTGATTCCTGGCCTGGCTGAGAAGTGGGAAATCAGCGCTGATGGCAAAACCTACACTTTCCACCTGCGTAAAGGCGTGAAGTGGCAGGACAACAAAGACTTCAAACCGACGCGCGATTTCAACGCGGATGACGTGGTGTTCTCCTTTGACCGTCAGAAAAACGATCAGAACCCGTACCATAAAGTCTCTGGCGGCAGCTACGAATATTTCGAAGGCATGGGTCTGCCTGACCTGATTAGCGAAGTGAAGAAAGTCGACGACAATACCGTTCAGTTCGTGCTGACCCGTCCGGAATCGCCGTTCCTGGCCGACCTGGCAATGGACTTCGCTTCTATTCTCTCCAAAGAGTACGCGGACAACATGCTGAAAGCCGGTACGCCGGAGAAAGTGGACCTCGACCCGATCGGTACCGGTCCGTTCCAGTTGCTGCAATATCAGAAAGATTCCCGCATCCTGTACAAAGCGTTTGACGGTTTCTGGGGCACCAAGCCGAAAATCGATCGTCTGGTCTTCTCCATCACCCCGGATGCTTCCGTACGTTATGCCAAACTGCAGAAAAACGAGTGCCAGGTTATGCCGTACCCGAACCCGGCGGATATCGCTCGTATGAAGCAGGACAAAAACATCACGCTGATGGAACAGGCTGGCCTGAACGTTGGCTACATGTCCTTCAACACCGAGAAGAAACCGTTTGATGACGTGAAAGTGCGTCAGGCGCTGACTTACGCGGTGAACAAAGAAGCGATCATCAAAGCGGTATACCAGGGCGCTGGCGTGGCGGCGAAAAACCTGATCCCGCCGACCATGTGGGGCTATAACGACGACGTTAAAGACTACACCTACGATCCGGAGAAGGCGAAACAGCTGCTGAAAGAAGCCGGTCAGGATAAAGGCTTTACCGTTGAACTGTGGGCGATGCCGGTACAGCGTCCGTACAACCCGAACGCTCGCCGTATGGCTGAGATGATTCAGGCTGACTGGGCGAAAGTCGGCGTACAAGCCAAAATCGTGACCTACGAGTGGGGTGAATACCTGAAGCGCGCGAAAGCGGGCGAACACCAGGCAGTCATGATGGGCTGGACCGGCGACAACGGGGATCCGGATAACTTCTTCGCCACCCTGTTCAGTTGCGCAGCGGCGAAAGACGGTTCTAACTACTCTCGCTGGTGCTACAAGCCGTTTGAAGATCTGATTCAACCGGCTCGCGCAACCGACGACCACAACAAGCGTGTTGAACTCTACAAACAGGCTCAGGTAGTGATGCATGACCAGGCTCCGGCGCTGATCGTCGCTCACTCCACCGTGTATGAGCCGGTGCGTAAAGAAGTCAAAGGCTATGTTGTTGATCCGTTAGGCAAACACCACTTCGAAAACGTGTCTGTCGAATAATAAGCACGATAGCTACCCTCTCTCCTTTCCGGGAGAGGGGGTAAAGCGTTTTCCCTCTGCGGAGGGAATTCCTGTTTGTGAGCAATACAGACGCGCCGCCGCCAGGCGCTGCGTCACTACTGAGAATCCGGGTTATGTTGCAGTTCATTCTCCGACGTCTGGGGCTGGTTATCCCAACGTTTATCGGTATCACCCTTCTCACCTTTGCCTTTGTCCATATGATCCCCGGCGACCCGGTAATGATCATGGCGGGTGAGCGTGGTATCTCTCCTGAGCGTCACGCTCAATTGCTGGCTGAGCTTGGTCTTGATAAGCCGCTTTGGGAACAATATGTCCACTATGTTTGGGGCGTATTGCACGGTGACTTAGGCATCTCTCTGAAGAGCCGACTTCCGGTGTGGGACGAGTTTGTGCCGCGTTTTACCGCAGCCAGCACGCCCACCGGAATACCGACGGCGACAGCGAAAATCATCGCGCAAATGCCCAGCTCAAGGGTGGCTTTAAAGCGCGGGACAAACTCTTGCCACACGGGAATTCGGCTTTTCAGCGAGATGCCTAAATCACCGTGCAGTACGCCCCAAATGTAATGGGCATATTGCTGCCACAGCGGCTTATCAAGGCCCATTTCGGCCAGCAGCTGCGCGTGACGCTCGGGGGAAATACCACGTTCACCCGCCATAATCATCACCGGATCGCC